>CM038793.1:3481178-3575066 GCA_021764765.1 Vicia sativa
CTGTATTTATAATATGTTTCACAAAAGTAAATGTTACAAAAATGTTGAAAAGAGAATAATATTAAATGACATTTATATCAGGTTATAAATTTATAATCAGTATATTAATCTTTACGATAATCAAAGTTCAATACAAAGTATATTAATCTTTTAGGATAATCAAAGTTCAATACAAAGAAGAAGAGCGATATCAAACTATTATGTCTAATCTATGAATTGATTGTCTTTATTAAAGAATGTATTCATTCGAACTGTTTAACAATTAATAAATTTTAACCTTAAAGTTTATAGAAAATTATAACAACTCTTTAATAATTGAAATGATAGAATAAAATTCCAAACTTTCAAATTTAAGGGACTCTAAAGCTTGAACCATCAGAAGAGATTCACTTTCAAATACAACATGATCAAGATTCAATGAAATAGTTGTTTGAATAGCTTCTTTGGTCTATAGCTTCTACTTCATAACAAATAGAGTCGGGATCCCAAACCGCTTTTACAAAGATAAAATTATTGAACTCATCTAAAGAAAACACCAATCTTTATTCGAGGTACCACAAGTCTTCTTGAAACCTGCATACAAATTACATTTAACCCATCCATGAAATGGAGGGCTCCAAATCGACACTGGTGATTACTAATGTTATTATCGTGGAAGTTTTGGACCGAGAACCATTCTTGCCAGATGATATGCAAGTCAATCAAGTTTAGAGCCTTCCTCTTTCTCATTGTTTCAAACCTAATCATTTCTATTTCTATTTTCTACGGATCTCCAACATAAGCGCAACTCTATATGTAGTGTTTCTATCTTCTCTTCTACAAATATCAAGAATGAGAGACTTTACATCATACTAAAAGAATTCTATGATCAATGATATTCTTCTTCCCTACTACAAATATCAAGAATGAGACTTTATATCATAAAGCGAAAGGATTCTATGATCAATGATATTCCTCAAACATGTTGTCCTCCAACATTGAATTATATCTGGACAACTAAAGAAAATATGTCGTTATCCTCATTGCTCTTAGCACACAATGGAAATTCTACATAACCACAAAGTCTCCGAACATTAAAATTTTAAATTCTCTTAAATAGATAAACATTTTTAACTTCATTTCAGTTTAGTTTGATGATTCATTCGGTTCATGATTTTTCAGTTTAGTTCATGATTCATTCGCTGAAATTCATTTAAGTCAAAATAAATCATATGGATTCCATTTTCTATTCAATTACACCAATTCCCACAAAGACAAAACCAGCATAAATTTAAACTATAAATAGTATGCTGAAAAAGAATATAAAAGCAAAATGAGTGCTTTGCATTGCACTCTTGGAGGAGCATTAGACAGTAACTTAGAATACTCTACTTCTGAAAGAGGTTCTTCCTCATGGATTTTCCCTGCAAGAATCTCTAGGCCTACACTATCACTAAGCTACCCATGTTTTTGAGCTTCCAGCCACATCTCCTTTGCTATGATTTGCTGAACTGGCTTCCTCGTCACGACTGATTGCTAGAGGTTCTTCCACAGCATCCTCATCTCCTAACCTCTGCAATACGATTAAACACCGTGAGAAAAAATACTTTTAAATCATTCGTTTGGAAAATTCTTGAAACAACCTTCTGACAGGTACAAGAAGTTTATGAAATGAAAGTGTAACAATACATACATAGAGTAGATAACAATGCCGGCAACAACAGTACCAAACGCCAGATAGTACATCCAATCAACCTGCAAAGCATAATTAGCACTAGAGATGTTAGTAAATTAAAATTGTGACTCATAATTAGTAGGAATTTTTCAGTGGAGGTTCCTGTCAGACCTTCTCGTGGTAAGCAAAAATGCGAATTAAGACAGACCACATGTCTGATGTCAGAAGAGACAGATTTAGCATGGTAGAACCATTGATCTGCGACAAAAAATAACATAGCATATTTAAATATTTAAAAATACTAGTTCGATATTTATACAACACTTAGATTTTTTCTACGCTAAACCAAGATATATCGTTAGAATTGTTATGGTTCGAATTCGTACCTTAAGCAGAACTGGGACTAGAGAGTAAAACAAAAACATAGCGACTGAAAATCCGAAAAAAGGAAATGCCTGTAATCAACACCAAAAGGCATTTTAGTTAAAGAGAAATTCTGTAAATTACACAATTATAGTGAGATTGATGAATAGAACTTACTGCCCGGCAGACCAATGAATAGATTTAAGTTCGTTGCGCTCAAGTACAGTTCTGTAGTAATCGTTAAGGCTACAATATGAAAAAGAAAAGAAAAGAAACGAAAAATGGCAATAGTTCACATTATATATAATCAAGTTTCAAGGATACATTTGAATGGCACTGATGATGCCGCCAAAGAGACCTAACATTGCCATGAGCTCTTCTCTATCATTTTTTACTAAAAATTCCTGCAATGGAATAGACAATAACATGAGGAAGATTATACAGAGCGAAATATAATAATGTTGTGATGTTAGAAGGCCAGAATCAAATTATATGCATGTATCGTTTTAGATTAAACTCTTGTGATTAGACTCAATGTGTTTAAACTCGCTCTTGGAAAAATAATACAAGGAGTTTCTTAGTTTTGCAAAATGCATTGAAGCATAAGTACAATCAGCTTACCTCGCTGACATTACTGAATGCATACAAGGTAGCAAGCGATAACAAGAATGTCCCTTTATGAGGATTACTTCCACCTATGATATGTGAATATGACATTATCAGATAAGATATAGAATCAAATTTTACTTGTTGCATGATTGCCAAGAATAAATATATCGACAATGTTCACGTGCACATTACCTGCACGGTCACCTGCGTGAACATCCGAAAATACAACAAGAACAAGCCCAGCGCAAACAATTACACGGTTATCTTCTTGTATCTATATTTAGTTTTCAAGAAAATCCATGTCAGAAGCATGACGCATGGAATGGACCAACAGTCAAGTAGCATCACACTTGTAAGTGAGGTGTATTGATATGCCTTCACAACTGTTCACAAGCGAAAACTTGTTCGGTTAATCATTGAAAATTTGCTTTCTGCATAAATATACCAATTCCACCAATGCTTTCTGCACGTAAATCTACTCGCCGTCATAACCAAAAAAAAAAATACTTACCAAGAAAATTAGCTTCTACATCAACCAATCCAAGAAGTATATAATAGTACCATTTTGCCTGTATTAAAACCATACGAATTTAACGAAATCGTCTTTAAATGGTTGACAGTGAAAAGAAAAACAGAACAGAAATAAGTTGTGAGAGCTTATGATATATGTTCATAAGCTGTTTTCAGCTTAGAACTTATAAGCACTTATAGTATAAGCGATTAATAATTAGGATGTTGATCGAAACGGGGTCTGAAAATAATATAACCTTGAGAGGTTGTCTTCTGTAGAGTAGAATACTTCCATAGACAATCACCAAGAATACATAATTCAGAAACGACTGTGAAGTTGGAGCATTGATTCCTACCATTATCAAAAACACAAACACATACAAATTGTATTAGAAAAATTAATTAATCATACCTTATAAATAATAATAACGGTAACACCTCAAAATCACGCAGAATCAATTCTACACATCTAGAAACGATTACGAAAGTAACTGAATAATAATAATAATAATAAATACCTTTTTTGGCTAATTCGGAAGAAGCGAAACCAGTTCCAGTGATGAGAAGAGAAAGAAATTGGCCTAATCCTAAACCTATCAACGTGTTTTTGGTCCAAAATTTGAAAAAATGAATCATGGTTTGGAGAAATGAATGAGTAAAGTGTGGGAGAAGAGAAAGTGAGAGGAAAAATAAGAAGAGAATTGAGGAGAACGAAAGAGCATAAGAATATATGAATTGTGCTGATAGTTTGTTTCGGCCGTCAATTTTTTTATTCATTTCGTAATCGTAATAATGATTCGGTCCATCAATCTCTTTTTTCGCTTTTGTTTTGTACTTAGTAGGTAAGCTGTATACTATTAGAAAGCTCTTTTTGTTTTTGTTTAAATTTCAACACCTGTTTTTTTCTTTTTATTCGTTATTATTATTTATCACATTTGTTTTTAATTTTTGCATCTAGTTTTATATTAATGTTATTGAATTCATTTATTTTTTAAGATGTGGATAATATTTGTTTTTAAAAAATCAAAATAGATTTTACCACTTTTAGTTAAAAAAATAGTTTTACTATAAATTCATTTAATTATTTTATGAGAAAAATAAATATATACTGATAATGTAAGATATTTTACACATCAATTAATAAGAACATAAAGACACGTATTTAATTAAAATATAATTTAATATAAATAATTTATATTGTTTATATGTGTAATATTGATTTACACTTTTAAACTCTTATTTTATTATTAGTGATTTTACTATAAAAAAAATAATAAAAAAGTATGAATCTGTGGTCTAAAATTAGGCACAAAGGCAACGTAATCTATTAATAAAGTTTAAAACATTTAAGTTATCCAAGGCTTCCTAAACTTATTTTAAGATTTCTTAGATCTACACTAAAATATTAAAGTTGCACACTAGTTATCCACATTTGAGGTATTTTCTTGTGCCTCCTAGGATTATTCTAGGATCATGCTCTTTTCACTTACACCTCTAAAATTAGGGGTGATAAAATTGGTCGGGCCTTGCGTGTCTGCATTATGCCACTTAAAGTGGGGTCAAACTTTTAGGTTCTCACCTTTAATGTGACATGGTCTAGATTACTTTTCGATCACGGACTTTTGAGAACATGTGTATTTTCATAAATTTTATGTTTTAAGCCTAAAAAGTGCAATGCTCGTGAGCTTTTCCGCTCCGCCCTCCCTTTTTGTAGGCGGGGCTAGATTTTAGATCGCATCTTCACTATGTCCATCATGCCTATTTTTCACGAGTTTTATGACCAGCTAAGCCGGACATGCTACATATTACATCATTTTCCTACCATAAATTACATCATCCTTTTTATCTCTATTAAATATCTTCATTAAATTCTTTTGATCTCTTTACTTTTAAATTTACAATTAACGATGTTTTCATTTTAAACGATAAATTACTTGAAAAATGTGACAATTTAATGTACATAAACCTAGATAAAACACCACATTTCATAATCTTCTTCATGTTAAAAATATACTTCATTTCAAAATCTTTAAAATATTTTCTTATTCTCAATCAATTTTTTGATGTCAAAACATCATTCTTGTATTTTATCACAGCAAAAGGAACAAAACAAGTTAGAGTTGCAGGTAAAATTCATTAATTTCATCCTTAATTTCTTACATTAATGTGTTTTCAGGACTGGAAAATGAACATTGAGTTCGCATATGCATCTCTGGACCCAATTCATCTGTTTCAGATGTATATCTTCATATTTTTCTGATAGTTTGAGTTTTAAAGTTGTATTTTCGGTTATTGTTGGTATTAGATATTGCGCACCAAAATATATAGATGTTCACGGAGCGTGTTGGACGGTTTTGACGCTAAAAGTCATCTAAACCACAAAAAAAAAAAACATGTGATTTGATTTGATTCAGTTGGCTTTTAGAAGCAAAAATGAATCAAATCAACTAAACCAATGTGCTTTAGATTAGTTTGGTTGGTTCAGTTTTTTATAAGATTTTTATTGAGACATACATACACATATAAATGTTAACATAATTTTATGTTTAGTCATTCATACATTACCATAAAATAAATTTATCATTGTAAAATAAGTTTATAATTTGATACATAAATATGAAATGTATCTTACAATTCTTTCTTATGTCTAAAAGATAATATACATGAAATTACATTCTTAGATAAATCTAAAATAATATATTATGTAATTATAAGTAAATGCATGCATGTGACTATGCTAACCTAATAGTCCTATAATTGTTTGTTATCAATATGTAAACTTTCTTTTAATCCTATCATTATCAAAGTTACCAAATTAAAAATGAAAATAAATAAATATAGCAATTTCATTTTAAATAAAAATAATAGTATTTATAAATATATAATTTTTTTTTGTTGATATATAAATTAAAAAATATATATTATATAAAATATACATAGTACTTATTGATTTCTCTAAATAATTAAAAATATAATATTGTGTGAGATTTGCGGTTTGATTTGACTTACTTTGATTTATAAAATACAAATCGTAAATGAATTGAGTCACAGTTTATTAGAAAATGTCTCAAATACATTCTAACCAAATACGTTTTTTTTTTTTGCAGTTTTCAGTTTGGTTCGATTTTAACAGTTTTCTATTAGGCAAGTTCGATTTTGAAAACCCATATTCGAATATGTTTTCCAAAACTATTGTAATAATAGATGTTAAACGAGACTAAGTGAAGCATGTTAAGCTGAATGAAGTGAATGATAATGTTAAACTGAATGATGTTAAACCATATAATATAGTCAATCGTTAGAATTGTTATAGCTAAATTTGAATCATACCTAAGGAGAATAAGGACTAGAGTAAAACAAAAACATAGTCGAAAATCCAAAAAGCGGAAGTGCACGTAACCAACAGAAGGCATCTTAGTTAAAGAAATTTGGTATAAATTACACAATTTTAATGAGAAAGTGATGAAGATTGAGCACTTCTGTATGACCAATAAATAAATTTGTGTTCGCGCTCAAATATAATTTGGGATTAATTTTGACATAAGGGACTTTGTTCTTAATTCTAATTGTAATATAATAAATATTATTTAATTTTAATATTAATACTATTAATTTTCTTATTAAAGCATTTGTATCAATAACTTATTTATTAATTTTAAATTATTTAATTATGTTTATAATATTCAATAAAAATTATTATTTGTTTTTTAAGGATGTTTCAATAGAATATTCTTTAAAAAAATATATATATATGTCTTATATAATATATATATATATATATATATATATATATATATATATATATATATATATATATATTTATATATATATATTTATAATTAATTAATTTTTTAATTTATATTCAATTTATTCTTTATTTTTGATAAAAAACATGTTTAAATATTAAAAATAATATATATATATATAATATATATATATATATATATATATATATATATATATATATATATATATATATATATATATATATATATATAATATATAATTATTTTTAATAATAGAATTTGAGTTTTAAGAAAATCTAATTATTAAAATTCTATATAAAATTTTATAAGTAAAATAACAAAACCATAAAATAATAATTTATAATATATATATATATATATATATAATATATATATATATATATATATATATATATATATATATATATATATATATATATATATATATATATATATATATATATATATATATATATATATATATATATATATATATTCACTTCTACTCGTTTTTCTTTTTAATATCATTAATAAAAAATAAATTTATAATTATCTAAAATAAATTGTTTTTTAATACTAATAAATTTGTCAAAATAATTTATAATGAAAAACATATGTACATCTATTATAATCAATTTTTATTTTTGATACATTTAACTATATGAGAACATAGGCTAAATATATTAATAGTCTAATGTTTCAAAATATTAAAAATTATTTATAATAAGTGTCTAGAAGATCTAGAAGAAATTAATTGAAGTACATATATTTTCTTTTTCTTAACCAAATTAGTAGTAGTATTTTTGTAACTACATGAAATTTCCCCTAGTATAGCATCTGACTTTTCATAATCAATTGCCAACCACAAATTTTATATTCCCCATAACCAATAATTCTCTTTCTTTCTTTCTCTCTCTCTTATCAAAATTTTCAACAACATTAATAAACCATAACATAAATCTTCACTTCAATCACTCACACAAAACACAAACAAAAACATAAAATAGAGGTTCATAGATTACAAAAACACTATTTCATTATCAACATAACATGTCTTCAAAATATGTCACAATTCTCAACATCATCATCTTCATCACATCTCTCTTCACTTTCCTATACATAATCACTTCCTCATTCTCCCCTTCACCCTTTCCACCATCTCTTCAAACCTCACAAAAAGAATCTCTCACAAAAATTTCCAACTTTGAATTTTGTCCTACAAACTTCACAAACTATTGTCCATGTGAAGACCCCAAAAGACAGAAAAAATTTCCAAACAAACAATGGTTTAGAAAAGAACGTCACTGTCCAAAAACCAATGAGAGACTAAAGTGTCTTATCCCAAAACCAAAAGGGTATCAAAGGCCATTTCATTGGCCTAAGAGTAAGGACAATGCATGGTTTAGTAATGTTCCTTTTACAAAGCTTGTGGAATATAAAAAGTCGCAAAATTGGATTAGGTTGGAGGGTGATAGGTTTGTGTTTCCTGGTGGTGGTACTTCTTTTCCTGATGGTGTTGAGGGTTATGTTGATGATTTGAAGAAGCTTCTTCCCGTGAGCTTGGATTCTGGTTGGATTAGAACTGTTCTTGATGTTGGATGTGGGGTAAGCTTGTATGTTTTGTTTCCTTATGTTATTATCGAGTTTTGAATTATGTCGCGTCACGAGTCTTAGAATCATGCTGATTTTTATGTGACTGATGCGACTATAGTTCTAAACTGGAGTATGAGATTATAATTGCGTCCGTATTAATAAAGCTGTAAGATATTATTTTATAAAGTGAGTTGAATCGACTTCTTTCAACCGTTTGAATTGAAAACTAGTCAGTTCGTAGATTGGTTTAATCTCAATTGTACTTTTAATGAAGTTGAACCGGATTGAACCGAAATCTTATGTTATGTATTTTGAAGAAGTATAATGAATTTGTGATTTGAAGGTTGCAAGCTTTGGAGCATCTTTAATGAAGTATGATATATTAACAATGTCAATAGCACCAAGTGATGAACATGAGGCTCAAGTGTTGTTTGCACTTGAAAGAGGACTTCCTGCTATGCTTGGAGTATTCAGCATTCATAGGCTGACATTCCCTTCAAATTCATTTGATATGGCTCATTGCTCTAGATGTCTTATCCAATGGACTGCTTATGGTAACATTTCTATCTTTTTTGTTAAATAAATCTCCACTATCAAATCCACACACTGATACCTGACACAAAACTGTCACATCGATACAAATAATAATTTGAAAAAAAATGAAATAATTGAATGTACGTATATCAGTATCATAGTATCTTTTTTTTGTGACTATCATGACACACGACACAGACACGAATACTTGACACGATACCAACGTGACATTATTAGCTACTATCTGATATTGTTTAATTGAATTTGTTAAAGATGGACTATACCTAAAAGAGATTGACAGAGTTTTGAGACCTGGTGGATTTTGGATACTTTCTGGCCCACCTATAAATTGGAGGGTAAACTATAAAGCATGGCAAACAGAGTCAACAGTATTGGAAAAGCAACAGAACAGTTTAGAGGAACTTGCAATTCAAATGTGTTGGGAAAAAGTTGCTGAGGGAGGACAGTTTGCTATATGGCAAAAACCTATCAATCATATCAAATGCAAACAAAATTTGAATTCAATAAAGTTTTGCAGTTCAGCTGACCCAGATGATGGATGGTAAGTTTCTTTATTACTCATTTTACTCCCTCAAATTTGCGAAATAACAATTTAGTACATTATACCGAAACTCGTCTAGATAATTTAGTACTTAAAATTATTCAACGGTTTTTTGAATGTGCAACGTGAGTCGACTGATTTCAAATTATTGACTGAAATCAATTGCGTGTAAATGCGTGAGCTGATTGATATCAAATTAATGACTAAGATCAATTAGTGCATGTAAATGTGTGAACATTTTGAACACAGAGAATTTAGATCCTGGTTTTTTAAATAAATATCATAAACTTAAAGGACTAGTTTGCTATTTCGTAAATTCAAGGGACCAAATTAATAATTTTCTACACTTGCATTAGTCTTGTTTATATATTTTCTAGATCATGATTTTCCAATGTTTCACATTCAAACTTCAAAAGTAACTATGAACTAACTATATTCAACAGGTATACAAAAATGACAGCATGCATTTTTCCTCTTCAAGAACCGAAAAATCTCGACGAAATCTCCGACGGCGTTCTCGAAAAATGGCCTATAAGATTGAATTCTTTACCACCAAGGTTCAGAAATGAAGGTTCAACACTTGAAAAAATGTATAGTGAAGATAATAGGATATGGAAAAAGAGAGTATCTAATTATGAAGGGATGTTGAAATCATTATCTTCTGGTGGATATAGAAATGTTATGGATATGAATGGTGGATTTGGTGGATTTGCAGCTGCAATGGTGAAATATCCAGTTTGGGTTATGAATGTTGTTCCATTTGATGCAAAAAGTGATTCTCTTGGTGTTATTTATCAAAGAGGACTTATTGGAACTTACATGGATTGGTATGTATTTACAACTTTTCAATTATCAAATAAGTGCTTATGGACAAGTAGTTTCTAACTATATGATTAAATTATTTTGCAGTTAATTTTTTGTTTGTTTAATAACTTCAATACTGCATTATAATTAAAACTTGCACATGAACTTATTCTAATAGTGCATTAAATCATGTCATTAAAATATATCTTTACCATTCACAAATTTTATAATGGCAAGATTCTACTTATTTGATTTAAATCAGAAGCACTTCTGACATAAATTTAAGAGTCCATTTATTTATAATTAATTATATGACTTTTACATCTTATATAAATAATTAATTGATTTTTATATATTTATGTGCATATTTATGTCACTCTAATATGATCCTTAATTTGAGGTAGAATTAATGAAAGAAATAATTTTATTTTATTTTTGCAGGTGTGAGCCTTTTTCAACTTACCCAAGAACATATGACTTAATACATGCTTCAGGCATATTCAGTATGTATATGAACAAGTAAGCTATAACACATGATTTTGTATCATTTGAGCATTTTATTTTATTATTATTATTATTATTATTATTATTATTATTATTATTTTATGTGGTCCTAAAATCGATTAGTTAGGGATATTATACTCACTATCTATTTGTGGGGCTTCATTTAAAGTCGTCTCATGGCAAGACTACTGTATGAATTGAGATTTGTATGTATATATATTTGGAGAAAACATACTCTAAGATTTTAAGTTTTCACCGATAGATTAATTAATTTGTTGGAGTTTATTATTATTATAAATGATAATTTATCTACCATTTAATAGTAATAAAATTTAAAAAGTATATATAATAAATATAATAACAAATGAATGATTATTTTTTGCAGGTGTGATATTAGTGATATTGTTATTGAGATGCATAGGATTCTTAGACCAGAAGGAAGTGTTATTATTAGAGATGATAAAGATGTAATTTTGAAAGTAAAAGAAATAACAGATAGAATGAGATGGGAAGGAACAATACTAGAAGCTGATGGTGATGAGAATGGATCTTCTCACAAAGAAATGATTATGGTTTTCAACAATACAAAGTATTAAATTGATTTTGTTTTAGATAGTTTGGTTAGTGTTTGTACAACAACATTGGTTATATAGAATTCAATTCATTACAAAATAGATTTGAGAATAAGTGATGTCTTCATCTTCATTTTCTTTTCTTTAGTTACTAGTGTTAACATACTTGTACTTCTTGATAAAATGTCCATTCATGAAAGTCCATCTCCAACTTAGACAAGAATGGCATGACATTTCATGTTAGACAAGGAAGGGCAAAAAGGTAACTATTTCAAGCTATCAAAATATAGAAGAATGATTTGATTTTAATTATATTTAGTTGCAAGTAGGTTGTTGGATGTTGCGCGCCTATCAAATCGCAAAGTGTGAATAATTTTTAATCATATTTACATGAATTATCGTTAATTTGACTATTTTGTTATCACAACGTGAAGGAATTAATTATAATAGGGGTGCAAAGAGTGGAATTAATTTAGTTGTGTTATAATTATGAAAATAATTAAACTTACCCAACATTTTAAGAAAACTGTACTTTGTATCCCCACGGTTAATCCTGTACCCCACACTTTTTTAAAAATGACAATTTTACTCTAAATATAATTTAATTATTTTACTATTTCACTTTTACCATTTATGAAAAAGACAAAATTTAACAGTCCAAAAAAACACATTCCGGAACACTTCCAGCAAGTATTCCGGTATGTAAAAATACAAACCGGAACAGTTTTTAAATGTGTTTGGTTCTAAAAATTCAAGAACACTTTGTGCAAGTGTTAGGAATCAATATAAGTGTATAACAATAGGAACACTTTTAGAAAGTGTTCGGGCTAATATTATACCGGAACACTTCAAAAGTGTTCGAAAATAACAACAAAAAAATAAAACGGAACACTTTCTAAAAGTGTTCGGTTTAATAAATTCCGGACACTTGGATGTGTTCGGAGTGCTTTTGACCGGAAGACTTGACCAAAGTTAGGAATGCAATGTACTTTGAGAGAATTTGGAACACTTTTAGAGGAGATGTGAAAAATGAAATTTTTAAAATCTTATGCTTTTTATATGTATTTTCATCAAAAAATTGTAAGCGGAGGTACAGTTGAAATGTAAGTACAAAGTGAAATTTTCACATTTTAAATATCTATGAGGGAAATAATTAATCCATTGCCCATTTTTGTGGTGTATTCCTGTTTGTACTTATGATTAAAATAATTAAATAAAATTGTACAGTGATTTTTTAGTTAAGGATAATTTTGTCCTTCAAAAATAAATTGCATTTCTCTTTCTTCAATTTCTCTTATATTTGTTTTATAACAAATAGTATATCAAATCTGTTCTATCTCTCACATCTTTATCTCTTTTATACTCTTTGTCATATTTTCTTTCTTCTCTTTTTCATCTCATTGTCTAACACACCCTAAGAGATTTGTGCTATAAATTTATTTTTTCAATTGGCATCCATTTATTTAGGAGAGTTTTTAATTCATCTCATATTTTTATTAGACAGCACACAAAATTTCAAAAATACATGTAAATCGAAAATATATTTTCGGTATGGACTAATATACATACAATTTATTTATTTTCCAAAATTCAACTTATATTATAATAATTTTTTCTCAAAAATACATTTTTAATATAAATCCAAAATACAGTTTCGATTTTGTGTAAAATTACATCGACACTTGAAGTGCACACTGGCTATAGCCATCGCCTATATATATGAATACTTTGTATTCAAATAAGATAAAGAAAGAAGGAAAAAATGCATACTTTATAAGGATGAAACCGTTGGTAGATTCTTCCACAAATGCACTAAACTAGTGTTATAAAATTACAATTCGAATTGTATATTTGGTTTATACTAAATTGCATTTTAAATAAATTTTATCATAAAATAGAGTAAAATTATATTTGATCTATTTTATATAAAAATGATCTTAATCGAAAATATATTTTTAGTTTTTGAAAAACATTTTTATATTTTCATAGAGTATCCCTCCACTATAGGATGTGTTAATAAATTCCTTTTAGTTATGCTTTTATTTTTTATTTTATTGGTCGATATCTATTTTTAATATTTTTCAATTTTTTATGATGTTTGCACATAGTTAAAGTTTGTTCAACGATAAGATATCAAATACAATAGTGTAGAGACAATATAATTTAAAATAACAAAAGAACAATTAAACAAAATAAATAAATAAAAAAAAATATATATATATATATATATATATATATATATATATATATATATATATATATATATATATATATATATCTTAAAATACATTCCCACATACATCTCAAAATTAACTTTAAATAATAGGTTTTGCGTCACTTTTAAATGTAATCAATTTTTTTGGTGTATTTTAAAAAATATAATATTAATTTTAATTTTAATTTAATTTTACATTTGTAAACCTAAACCCCAACCCCAAAACAAACCTCTGAAACGAAAACAAAAACAAATCAGCCGCTGCCTACAAAATATACCAAACTCAACTCGACGGAAAACTCAGCCGGAGCCGGTTATCGCCGCCACAGACAGTTAAATCTCCGCCGCAACATCCACCACTCTCTCATTCTAAAACACGCTAAAACGACGCCGTTAACCACAAAGCTAGCTTCAACTTGATACTGTGAATTTTTCTGAGAAAACTCAATCCAACAATGGGTTCTCTGAAGAGAAAATCGCCGGAAGAAGAAACAACAGCAGCAACAACAATAACTTCAAATATACAATACGATTGTCTTCATGAAGTATCGTATCCACATGGCTACATTCACACTTCTTCTGATTCATCATCTCAAACCAAAGAGCCTGCTAAGAAGTTCCCGTTTACACTTGATCCTTTTCAGTCTCAAGCTATTACTTGTCTTGAAAACTCTGAGTCTGTTATGGTTAGTTCAACCTCATTTTTTTCATAAGAAGAGCATGTTTGTTATGTGACCTGCAATTGAGCATATTTGATTTTGGATGGTTTTTTGTTTACAGGTTTCTGCACATACCTCTGCTGGGAAAACTGTTGTGGCTTTATATGCAATTGCTATGTCGCTTCGAGATGGGCAACGTGTTATCTACACTTCTCCTATCAAGGCACTTAGTAACCAGAAGTATAGAGAATTTAAAGAGGAGTTTTCTGATGTTGGTTTGATGACTGGTGATGTTACCATTGATCCCAATGCTTCCTGCTTGGTACTATTTATTATGCCAACCCAAAGTTTTCTTTTACTATTTGCTCCTTTTTAGAAGAATTTTGTTCCTATTTAGGGTATGTTTGGATTGACTTGTGTGAGTTTATCTACTGATATAAGTAGTTGTGAAACAGTTTCGGAGAACTTATATAAACAGCTCGTGACAAGTCCACAAGTTGTTTTCAGCTTATTTTGATATAAGCTCTTAAAGATAGCTTATGAAAACATCATAATAGATTATATAAAAACAATGTATAGCTTACGAATATTTCCTTAATACCAACTAGTGTATACTGGTCTGTCTTCTAGATGTGGTTTAAAATTAAATCATATAAATGTTTTTGTTTTAGGTCATGACTACTGAAATCTGGCGAAGTATGCAATACAAAGGGTCTGAGGTCACTAGGGAGGTGGCTTGGATCATTTTTGATGAGGTGCATTACATGCGCGATCGAGAAAGAGGTGTTGTTTGGGAAGAGAGCATTGTTATGTCGCCAAAGAATGCTCGTTTTGTCTTCCTATCTGCTACTGTCCCTAATGCCAAGGAATTTGCTGATTGGGTGGCAAAGGTTAATTAGTTGCAACTTTATTTGATTGAATATCTATTTAATGACATTTATATATTTTTTTTGTTTGTGAATGAGGGGATGGATGTATTGCTATTGGTCTTATGATTTCGGTTTAATTGCAGGTGCACCAACAGCCTTGTCATATTGTTTATACAGATTACCGGCCAACTCCACTTCAACATTATATTTTTCCTTCCGGAAGCGAGGGTCTGTACTTAGTTGTGGATGAAAAGGGGAAATTCCGCGAAGACAGCTTTCATAAAGCTTTGAATGCTCTTGTTCCTGCTGCTGATGGTGATAGGAAAAGAGAAAATGCCAAGTGGCAAAAAGGTCTGGTGCTAGGCAAGGCAGCTGAAGAAAGCGATATATTCAAGATGGTGAAAATGATCATCCAACGTCAATACGATCCTGTGATACTGTTCAGCTTTAGCAAGAGGAGTGTGAATTTCTTGCAATGCAGGTAAGTTCTAATTGTTGTTCATTGCGAAAAGTACGTTTTTTCATTCTTCCATGTGTGGTACTATGTCTCTGATGTTGTCTATGGATTCTGCAGATGGCAAAAATGGATCTTAATGGGGATACAGAGAAGGACAATATAGAAAAAATATTTTGGTGTGCTATGGATATGCTTTCTGATGACGATAAGAAGCTGCCTCAGGCAAGTTAATTAACTTGAGTGTTTTATCCTTCTCGGCATATTATTTATCCCTCTGTAGTTGTGCATTCCCCTCAAACTAATTTAAATGGGTTCTTCTTTACAAAATATAGCTCACCTGATGGGTTTGTATCAATTTTTTCAGGTTTCAAACATGCTGCCCTTGCTGAAACGTGGAATCGGAGTGCATCACTCTGGATTACTCCCAATTCTAAAGGAAGTAATTGAGATCTTATTTCAAGAAGGACTAATCAAGGTTAGTGAAAGAAGCATGAGATAAGATACCGTCTATACAAGTTTAGAAAATGCACATAACTGGACACCCATATCTTCATTAACTGCATAAATAATTGTTTTCCGAGTGATTAAAGTTTTGAAATCATATCACCCAAAGTCTTGTTTAGACCCTCATAGTAGTACAAGTTAGAAGTTGACATTGCCTACTACAAAATATTATTCCTTTGAAATATCAGATATATTAAGATCAGATATAACCGATCTACTTAGTGGGATAAGGCTTGGTTGTTGTTGTTGTTCATACTAGGTAGGGGTTTCCTATTTCTCTTTTAAGCTCAGTAACTTTGTTTGTAATTTTTGGCATACTGAGAATAGTGATCAGTGATCACTATTGTATTTTACAAATATATATTAATGACTACTTCTATTTGTTGATATGATAAACACTTATTGTTGTACAATGTTCTTAAATCTTTCAACTACTAAAATATTTTCCTTCAGTGTTTGTTTGCCACAGAGACCTTCAGTATTGGTTTGAACATGCCTGCAAAAACTGTAGTTTTTACAAATGTCCGAAAATTTGATGGGGACAAGTTTAGGTGGTTAACCAGTGGAGAATACATACAAATGAGTGGTCGTGCTGGTCGACGAGGTATTGATGATCGGGGAGTATGTATCCTCATGATTGATGAGAAGATGGAGCCTTCTACTGCTAAATCGATGGTTAAAGGGGCCATGATAGTTTAAACAGGTAAATTGTCTGTTTAATTCCAATAACTGTATATCACTCAAGATGCATTTGTGCATTTTTCTAAATATCCTTTTTGGCAAAGCCTTATAGATTGTGATGCATTAGAACTGGAATTATTCTTGGTGTTCTTAAATATCTAACATTTCACATTTGAGGATGCCTGGATTTACATTTCTCTTACAAATATGCTTCTTTGCATCTCAGTGCCTTCCATTTAAGCTACAACATGATTTTGAACCAAATGCGCTGTGAAGCGGTGATCCTGAAAATTTACTCCGTAATTCATTTTTCAGTTCCAAGCTGATCGCGCCGTTCCGATCTTGAGGTTTGTTTTAATTTATGAAGGCTTTTGTGTAGTATATAGCTTGATATGATTTAAATTTATGAAGGTTCTAATACCATCTCTCGAGCGTTTAAGGTTAATCATTCATTTGTAATTTTTCTTTTCAATCGCGGGTTCATATAGTATTATATAAAATCATTGATGTGCTTCTATCTTTGCTGGTTCTTGAGAAAACCTTTATTTGATAAATAGTTTTTCTTCTTTTTTAACTTATTCTTAATAATTTTGTGTATCCAGAAACAAATAAAAGCTTTTGAAGAAGAGAGGGAATCAATTGTTATTGAAGAAGAAGACAGTTTGAAGGATTATTACAATCTGCTGGAGCAGCTTAGAAGTTTGAATAAGGACGTTCGTGACATTGTGTTATCTCCAAGGCACTGTTTACCTTTTTTACAGCCTGGGAGGCTTGTTTCTATCCAATGCACTTCAAGTGACGAAGAACTTTCTCCCATTTTTGTTGAGGATCAGTTGACTTGGGGGTTGATCATTAGTTTCGAAAGGATTAAGGGTGTTTCTGAAGGTGATAATTTTCAATGGCTTCTTGTGATTTATATATACTTTTGTACATTAAAATTTTAGTTCCATGTAGTAAAGTTGTCAAAATGTTTCAGATGATGCAAACATAAAGCCAGAAGATGCATCTTACAAAGTTGATGTTCTTACAAGATGTGTGGTGAGGAAAGATAAACTCGGGAAAAAATCTTATGAGATTGTTCCTCTGAAAGAACATGGAGAACCTATAGTTGTTTCCATTCCTATCTCTCAGGTAAAGTAATTTAAGCTAAGTGATGTAATTTTTCTAGTTTTAATTATAACCTCCATCCAATTGATTGTTGAAAAGTTGATTGTATATTAACCGATGATCGGTATATAATTTTCTCTATTTTGTTTACAGATCAATACCATTACCGGCCTGCGTCTATACATGCCAAAGGATCTTTTGCCATTGGAAGCTCGAGAAAACACACTGAAAAAAATCAACGAAACTCTTTCTAGATTCAAGGAAAAGGGATTGCCACGTCTAGATCCTGAAGAAGACATGAAGGTGTAGTTCTTATCCATTTATTTTCCTCATTTTGATAATTTCCCATTTATACTATCCTTACCTAGAATTGTATATTTTTCAGATTCAAAGTAGCTCGTACAAGAAAGCATCACGGAGGATAGAGGCTTTGGAGAGGCTATTTGAAAAGCATGAAGTTGCAAAGTCTCCGCTTATAAAGGAGAAGTTAAAAGTTTTTCAGAGGAAGCAAGAACTGACTGCAAAAATTAAGTCAATTAAGAGAACATTAAGATCGACTACTACTTTAGCTTTCAAGGATGAACTCAAGGCACGAAAGAGGGTTCTTCGGAGGCTAGGGTAATGAAAGTTGTGGAGTATTTCTTCAAAAATAAAAAGCTAACTTATTAACATCCAAATCTAATTTATGAATGTGATTCTTTTTCCAATAATGTCTTTATACACCCGTTTTTCAATTTAGTGACAATGAGATCTTCGTATGCAGATATGCTACAAGTGACAATGTCGTGGACTTGAAAGGGAAGGTTGCTTGTGAAATAAGTAGTGCAGACGAATTGACCCTAACAGAACTCATGTTCAACGGTGTCTTCAAGGACATAAAGGTGGAAGAGATGATTTCTCTCCTGTCTTGTTTTGTCTGGCGAGAAAAATCAACGATGCTGCCAAACCTCGGGAAGAACTTGATATGCTCTATTCACAATTACAAGACACTGCCGGAGAGTTGCTCAACTTCAGCTTGAATGCAAGGTAATCTCTGAATACTATTCATCACATAACTAGCATTTAACTGCAATTGGTTGAATACTATAGATCTGTATCTCTTACTTCTTCGAAGTTTCTACGCATCTGTAATTGTAAAATGCTTTAACAAGTTCATATTATATCTCATTTTTCGGTATAAAAACAGGTGCAAATCGGCGTTGACACTTTTGTAAAGTCATTTAGACCGGATATTATGGAGGTGGTGTATGCTTGGGCGAAAGGTTCAAAGTTTTACGAGATCATGGAGATTACAAAAGTTTTTGAAGGTAGCTTGATTAGATCAATAAGAAGACTTGAGGAAGTTCTTCAGCAGTTAATAGAAGCAGCCAAGTCAATTGGAGAAACTGAACTTGAGGCAAAGTTTGAGGAGGCTGTGTCCAAAATCAAGAGGGACATTGTCTTTGCAGCATCATTGTACTTGTAGTTCCTTCTGGAGAAATTGTGCAATAATTGTACATAGGTTTCTTCATGGTTGGAAGGATAGTGTACCAATTTATATCAACCTTGTTTTTCACCTTTAGTTTTGAACTTAGCTTAGAAAAATACAAAATCATTGTATCAGATAAACTTTTCTACTTTTTGATAAATTATGAATGTTAGTACTCAACTTTATTTCTCAACTTATGCTCATGACTTTTTTCTGCATAATTCACCCATATCGAGTTAAAGGATAACCGAACCAATCAGAATCACAACAGCGAGATAGTTGCAAGTCACACTCCCTTAGTAATCAAACACCTTGTCTTGGATCTCCTTTAGTAATCAAGATAGTTGCAAGTCACACTCCCTTAGTAATCAAACACCTTGTCTTGGATCCCCTTTCAAGTATCTGCATAAATTGGGAGAGAATATGCATACATACAATATGAAAGCTCGGGTATGCTAAACAGGCATTCTACTAATTGTCTATACTGCTCTGGGTGAGGAAACAACACATTCATAGAGAGTGTCTGTTTACTGTGGAAAATGGTAAACAGCCGTTGGTCCTCTCAAAGTCCTAAAATTAAGGGTCACTCGCAAGATCGACCAGTTGATCTTAAGACATGTGCTAAGATTTGTGAAAATGTACTAACTCTATCGAAATCTTTGCCTAAGAAACGGTTTCCTAAGACTATTAATTCAGATTTGACCGACAGGTAACTCGTGACCGACGAAGACAAAAACCTAAGTAACTTGACAGATCTGAGTAATCACTATGATTTTGACCCCCTATGGTGACTCGTGACCTACATAAGGCTATGAATTCAGGTCTGTTCTAAACGACATAAGGGTCGAACGACTCTTTTGCCAACTCGAGACTTGTAACAAAGAGAGCATCAACATACATGAAAACACAAAGTGATTGTTGAAAAGTAAATAGAATGCAGGTAAAAGTTTTAAAGAAAATGACTGAAACGTAAAGATTTTGCATTGAAATAAAGGTGGTGATTCACGTACATCAAATACTTTCGCAACTCTTTCTTCTGGCTTCGGAATTGGGCAGAGTTTTGGCAAGTACTTTGAGTATACAAGTGAACACACTAATTTTACATTGGGATGACTTATTTATAATGTTTACAAAGTAACTACCTAAAAACAATCTACAAATAATATTCAAAACTTGAAGAAACCGTTTCCAAATTTACGCCACATTTGGCGCCTAAACAACCAAAGCTTTTGATAAGCGCCGCGATCTTGAACTTTGAATCTTTCCTGCTTTTGCCTTCTAAGAATAAACCGCTCCAACTTTGGCGTTTTCCTTCATCGAGAGCAAAATAATGAAATTTCTCTAAGTCCAGAATCCTCCATAATCATTGGGCTCAACTTGACTACTTCCTTGTTAGACATACGGTTGAATTGACCAATTCCTACGTTTTATCTCTCTAGTCGACGTACATCTTTTTCGACATCCTTGTCTTAGCATTTTTCTTGGTCATAAATTTCAATCTTTACTTGTACAAATTTGTGGCGATGATATCATATTTTATGATACTAAAGAACATGTGTCAAGGAGTTTTCTAACATATGTCGCATAATGAAATTGAAATGTTGAGAGCATGTTATACTTTCTTTGATTACAAATGTATCAATAAAAGGAAGGCGACTTTACCGATAAAGCTAAATACTGCAAAGAACAACTAAAGAGATTCAATATAAATGAAGAAAAACTACCTCTACTCGAATTAGTACATCATGTAGTTTAGATAAGGACCAAAAAGGAAAAATCATTGAAGACAATAAATATCAAGGTATGATATGATCTCTCCTTTATTTTACTGCATTTGTCCTGATATCATATTTATTATCTGTTTGTGAGTATGTTTTCAAGCAAATCCCCAAGAACCGCACCTCACTATAGTTAAATGCATAATGAGACATCTTACTAACACATCACTTATGAGTGTAGGATACCTCAAAGGAATAAATTATACTTCAATTGGGTATTTTATTCTTATTTCATTGGTCGTAAGTTGGATCGAAAAAGTAGCAATGATACATGTCACTTGCTTAGAAAATCACTTGTCTCTTGACATATTCTGCTGAGTTGAACCTTGAATTAATAACACATTCATCCAACGCAACTAATATTTGTCAATTGAGCTGCCATAACCAATCATTCATGAATTAATCCTATATATCTCTCATATTTCTCCCTTACCTTTCATTATATGTTATACATATTTTATGTGCTTTTGTTTGTTTCTTCCTCTTTAATAATACAAAGAGAAGAAACAAAATTCTATTTCTCTACTATCCACTCTTTAGAGGAGTAAAGTATACTTTGTTTTTAGAGAATTTAACCACTCAAATAAACTCTAACTTAAACTCCAACAAACTTCTAGCCATAAAACTAACTTGTAACCATCAATTTAGAATGAGAAAGTAACAAACTTGAATCAAAACTCTACAAATATTTCCTAAACACTCACTCACTCACCACTACCAACAAATTAACACTCTTTTTCAATTTGAGAGCCATTTTTTGAATCAAATTCCAAATGGAAACCGAAAAACAAAACTCACTCTGCAAACAAATCCCCAATCTCTTTTCTTCCTTCGTCGACACTTTCGTTGACTTTTCAGTCAGCGGCCTCTTCCTCCTCCCACCGCCCTCATCTCCGCCGCCTCCGCCTCCCACCTACCTCCCTTCCCCGCACCGTCTCATCGCCATCGGCGACCTCCACGGCGACCTCAAGAAATCCAAAGAAGCTCTCCGCATCGCCGGCATCATCGACGCCTCCGACCGCTACACCGGCGGCTCATCCACCGTTGTCCAAATCGGAGACATCATGGATCGAGGCGGCGACGAGATCAAAATCTTATACCTGATGGAAAAACTGAAACGCGAAGCCGCGCGTTCCGGCGGGAGAATTGTCACCATGAATGGTAACCACGAGATCATGAACGTGGAGGAGATTTCAGATGCGTGACGAGAAGCGGTGTTAAAGAGTTTAGGGTTTGGTTGTATTGGTTCCGTGAAGGTAACAAAATGAAGAGGCTATGCAAGGGTTTGGAGGCGGTGAAAGATCCGTTAGACGGCGTTAGGTGTCGCGGTTCGTGGCGTGAGGAGGAAGTATCACGACGGGTTTAGGGCTAGGGTTGCGGCGTTGAGGCCCGACGGTCCGATTTGAGAAGATTCTTTTCGGAGAATGTTACTGTTTTGGTTGTTGGAGATTCGGTTTTGTTCATGGTGGTTTGTTGCAAGAGCATGTTGATTATGGTTTGGAGAAGATTAACAGGGAAGTTAGTGATTGGTTTAAGGGTTTGTACGGTCGATTTTCGCCAATGCATTGCCGTGGGCTGAATGCCGTTGTTTGGCTAAGGAAATTCTCTAATGGGGATTGTGATTGTTCGAGTCTTGAGCATGTTTTGTCGACGATTCCTGGTGTTAAGAGGATGATTATGGGGCATACTATTCAGGCGGGAGGGATTAACGGTGTTTGTGGAAACAAGGCTATTCGAATTGATGTTGGTATGTCGAAAGGGTGTGGTGGCGGTTTGCCTGAGGTTTTGGAGATTGATAGGATTGCGGGGGTGAGGATATTGACATCGAATATGTTATATCAGGGTGTTCAAGAAAATGTTGATGTTATGATGGAGGAAGAAGGGTTTGGGATGTTGGTTAATAATCAACATGATAGGCCTAGGCCTAGGCAAGTGGAAGTTAAGGCTTGAAGTCTTTGTTTAGTCGAAGGAATCAAATTCGGTATTCTAGGGTTTACAACATATGCAGATACGGTGACAATGCGCACGTTAGTTTCGACTTTGAAATTCTTAAGGGAAATGATGTAATAAAGGTTTCATATACTTGTGCAATAAAGGTTTCTCATTTTTGTGCATGGAGTTGGAGGTATCTTTTTTCCTTTACCTTATTGTTTAGGGTATAGTGATCATGATTCGGAGCCTGCTTATTTTCAATCTAACTTGTATGATTGTTTGTTAAGTTGATAGTTAACATCATCATTGATCTCGGTACATGATTAATTCTCGGTTGACTTATTTGGCATTTGTAATTGAGCATGAAAACATAAACTTGTTTGTTGAGAAGTATGAAAATGGTGGTACGACACGAACGTTCCTAAAGGCAGTATGTTATGTAGGCTCCCATTTAAGAATTTCTCTGTTTGATAACATAGATTGACATTTTCTAGATGCAGACTGCAGAACCTACAATTGAATGCTTCCATTTTGTTTGCTTTACTATTTTAGTGGGATTGTTGAGGGGGAAATAGTGTTTTGCCATGGTGGATCTACAAAATGTGCATTGTCTCTTTTCCCTCAATTTCGCTTGCTCGATATATATTGGCAGCAACTGAGGAACTTTTGTTGATGGTAGAGGATATGCCTCGTCTCCAAATTTGTCGATAGTGGACAGAAGTTGCCAAGTCGATATGTTGGCCAAAGGTGGCTCCGTGGTAGTGAGGTTAAATTATTGGGAGCTCATTACAAACAAGGAATAAGACTTTGGATCCATATGTGACTGTGACTGTAACTTTTGTCCACCATTCTCTCTTGGTCTATTCATAGGACAATTGCAGCATTTTAGTTGAGAAAAATTTAGGAAGGAGAATGTCAGGCTAGAAATTAAACTTAGTGGAAATTTCAGAAACTTCAGAAAGCTTTGAATGCTCTTGTTCCTGCTTCTGAAGTGCCAAGAGTGTATTCTAATGGCTTACATGTTATCTTATAGAACAATGAAAACGGAGAATGAACACGTTTTGGATTGTAGTAATAGCATGGATAGTGAACAATGAGAAATTCAAATGGTGAAAAATCAAATGAGCTTTATTCATTGCAATTTATAGGAAATTATAGGCATAATGTTGGCATATGTCATGCGTAATAGTACAATGGATGATGAAGTAATATATGAGATATTCAAATGGTAGAAACAATATTTATCTAAATTAGAAAATTAAAATATTTGTTTATATCAATTAATGGGAGGAAGTGGTAAAGTGTTGAATACTAGACCAGATGATACCATTTTTGTTTACATATCTGGTCATGGTGGCTATCACTATATAAAGTTAAAAATATGTTGTCCTATCCTTACTTTTTACACAAATATATTTTTGATAGTTGAAATAACATTTGTTAACAAAATTCTTGCAATACTTTATTTATAATATATAACTTTACAACATTAATTTTTTCTTGTAATGTATATAAATATTTAAAACTACATTATTTGATCAGGCATGTCCACCCCTGATTTATGGAGTGAGTATATCTCTCTCATATATTTCTTGATTTAATTGTTTACAGATAAAAAAACATTAAACTTGATTAATTTGAAATTTAAAAATGTAGACAATGTGTGCACACACATTGTATATGCACGCTCATGTGTGCGCGTTTGTGTATGTTTTGGTTTGAAGATTATAAGTTATTTTATAAATTTATACTATTGTTATGCATGCCTTAATATATGAGTATAATGTCCATTCAATATTTAATACTTATTATTAATGTATTGGTTCACAACGACTACAAAATAACTATCAAAATTATGGCAGCTTTAAAAGTGCTATTATGGCGGTTTCAACCGCCAAAATTTATGAAAAATGGGTCATTCCAAAAAGAATTATTTTGACTTCCGCTAAGTAAATTATGGTGGTTTTACCTTAAGCGCCTCACTGAAAGCCTTAATATGCATACATGTATAATGATGTTTTTATGGTTGTAAATAATTACAAACCGCCACAAATTTTATATTTTCACTTTTAAAAATAACTATTATGTTAGAATATTATGAAAAATTTTCCTGACACCCCACTTGTACTTGGCACCTCTATTTTGTATGAAAAGTTAATTTTGCTCAACTCTTCCTTATTATTAAATTTCCGATACATCCTATATTTTTTTAAAATTTGGACGATATCGAAAATTTGAGCGCTAAATTTTTGCAATTACAAGTAAGTTTCTAGTACTTTTGTTAAATTTTTGGTATTTTGCACTGATTTTTGAAAATTACGGTATCATCTACCGTAGATTTCAAAATATCCGATATTTTCGCTCAGAAATTTCAAAATTTACCGTATTTTCCATTGATGCTTATACTGGAAATTTTGGTATTGCCAAAAATACCAGAAATTTTAAAATTTTCGGTATTTTCTATTTTTCCAAAAAATTCTTTTTCTTCATGTTTCTCGACTTTGTTTACAGTGAGGACTAGAGACATAGATGATTCTATTTCAGGTAGGACTACTGATCGAGCAGATGTTGTGGCTTGAGCAGCAGATGAGGCACAGGCCTCAGAGGCGCAGGGTGATCGTCGTCGTCGGAAACGGATGGCTAAATAGGTTGTGTCGGAGTTTCGTGCACCTCGTCGACGAGTTGCCAAAGCTTCCACGATAGTTGTGGACCCTCATGTTCCTCGATGGGCGGTGGTTGTCTGAGCCGGTGGTTCGGCCATTCTTGAGGCGGGTCACAAAAGTGGTGCGAAGCCATACAGAGGTGGTGCAGAAGCCTATGCAGGAGGTGGTATCGGAAGTGGTTCCGACGGTGGTTTCAGAGGTGGTGCCAAAGGTGATTCAGGAGGTGGTTCAAGAGGTGGTGCCGGAGGTGGTGCTGAAAATGGTTTAGAAGGTGGTTCTGGAAGTGGTGCCAGAAGTAGTTCCAACACGGTGGTACAAGGCCAGTCAGAAATGGTTTAGGACAAGGAAGGTACCTTTAGGTTTAGACTTTGTTCTTAAGATATATTGGTTTGAGATATTTATGCTACACATAAATATATAAAAAGGTTAAAATATTATATTATATTTAATCAAATATAAAATAATCTTTTATGAAAATAATAGTAATTATTAATATTAGTTGTTATAATCAAATAATATATATTGTTAAAATAAGTTTTATTATTATAAGTAAAAATAATCTCCCCAAACAACTAATTTTTTATTAAAATAATTAAAAAAAATTAATTTTTTTCTGAATAATCAAGGTTTTTCAATAATTTCTATAATGATCATGTTAAAAAAATTATATCGAAAAGACGTCAATCTAATTGACAATAATGTACTATACATAAAATATACAATGTACTATACATAAAAATATACAAGAGGAGACGTACGACGATAATTCACACATAAAAGATAAAGTGTACATTATGGTTAATTGACTTGACTCCCCTTCTATATATTATAGATTGTCAACAATTAAATAATTGTCTCTTTTATATTGTCAGTTTTTTTTTTTAAGGATAGTTACTTTAGGATTTAGTGGAAATTTTATTCAAATAATTTTTGGTGATTTTAATATAAAAAATTAAAACAACGAAACATTAAAACGATTTTTTTTTATAAAACCTAAATTTATAAATATCAAACCAAAAAAAATATATAAATTGAAAAAAATGAGTTAGAAAGTAGTGCACAAATATAAAATTATTTTACATTATGCATATATTTTTTTTTAAATAAAAAATGGAAATGGAAAGTACGGATATGTGTGAGTTTTAGAAAAATATCTCATTTAAAAATGAATCATATTAAATATTTAAAAATAAATAAATTACATTGATTAATATTGATTTATTCAATGAATTTAAAAATGAATATTTGTTTAAAATAAAGAATAGAGACAGTGAATATATAGTTCAGGATTCTTGTCTCTCTCTCTCTCAAAACCAGCAGCGCCGTCTCGCAAAACCAACGTTCTTCCTTGCAACTTAGGGCAATACATCTATCATGCAGACTAGAATGCACTCCAACACCTATCTAAGGTACCATACTATGATTCTATTGTGTTTCTTTGAATGTGTTCTTATCATTCTTGATTGAAAATCGCTATGAATTTCGAATCTATAACGTTGGATCGACGTAAGTAGTTATCTGTTGAATCTTTTGGATTAGATATTGCATCAGCAATGTTGCGGCCGCGATTGTGGTTGTGGACCGCGATTTAAAACCATGACAGTATTAAGTTTAGCTCAAACCCTAAAGCCAAATCCATAACAGAATTTCTAATATGTTAATTTTGACTATTCATGATAGCTTTTGTGTTGCTGCTGCACTAATAGTGATGAGTGTTATGCTTGTCGTGTCAAATGTTAACCAACACAAATTTGATTCCAAGATGGTTGCTGTCAGCCAAGATGATGCTACATTACTTTATCTCAAGCATAAGGTTTATTCTCACTTTGGTATTTTATTAGTACATAGTTTCTCTAAATCCTGTTTTATGAAATTATTTCACTACTAAACAGACACTTTTTATGAATAATTTTAGTGGGAAAATGCACCAGCTGGTTCTGAAAAGAAGTTAAAAGCACAAAAAGAGTTAGATGATGAAGTTGCTCATAGGAAGCATGATGACTACAGTGTATATCGCATATTGAATCTTTTGTTTGGAAAAGAGATTAGTTCTACTATGTTGACTACTACTCCTTTAGCTGGTGCTGACATTAGTTGTCTTAAAATGATGGTAAGAAAAATATTAAGTGATTTATTAGCATATACTATACATTTCATTACACGTTGATATCGATATTGCACCGATATCTCTAAAAGATAAGTGTGTCTGTGTCAGTATCACACACTTACACTGATACTTGTGATTACGTTTAATTAATAATTTTTTTTAAATTATTATCAATATCGTCGTATCAATATCAGAGTCAAATTCACTCTGATATGTATAAATGATTCTTAACATTATATTTTTTGCAATTTAAAACTTATGAGCAACACTGTGGAACCTTATCAGAATATGGACAGAAATACACAAGGGTCTTTGCAAACATGTGTGATGCTGGTATTTCTGAGAAACAAATGATTGATGCAGCATCTCAAGCTTGTCCTCAGAAAATAAAATAGTAATTCTTAAATTTCTTTCTTAGAAATGTAACAAAAAACTAATTATTGATAAATAAGTTGTGTTTCAATAATATGAAAAATGTTACATACTTCTTTTGTCTTGTATGATTATTATTGGCCTATTGGGGTTGTACAAGGGAGACCATCGCCACCCCTTATTTATTTTATAAAAATCATAGTGCAAATATTCATTTTATCCCTTGTTATATGGAGCAAATATGAAAAAAGCTCATGTAAAAAAAGTTTAGAATACCTCCTGCCATATGAATATTATCCCCTCAAAAAATTTAATTATGAAAACTAACAATACGATGGGGGAGATTTCCCAAATTTTGTCAAGGGACTTTTATAAAAATTGCCAATTTGACATGAACAAATATGTATAAATCATAAAAATATGGGGCAAAATACATGAATTTCAATAGGTTATTGATGGTAAATTTACCTCATATTGATAAGTCATCGGTGATAGAGTAGACTTTGTTGGAACATACATAAATCAATGGTGAAAAGTGATTAATTGGAAGATGAAATTTTGAGAGAATTTTGGATATATATATATATATATATATATATATATATATATATATATATATATATATATATATATATATATATATATATATATATATATATATATATATATATTATTTCAAACACACATTACATGAGTGTTTATATAGGATACACCTAAAACAAACCGATTTAAAACACAAAATATCACGTCAAAAATGGTTTCCTCAATGGGAACCGGTTTCTTCTTGAAACTTCCATTTCTAGAATTGTTTTCAAATAAGTTGTTTTGCTCGAAACGATCACAAAAGCTTCCATAATACGTTTGAATTATTATAAACTTCCACAAACCACCTTAATTCAAATGCTCAACATTCTTCATCCTAAACTCCTCACAAGCTTCTTGAAAACATCATTTGTCACGCTTTTGGTCAACAAATCGCAAGTTGTTCTTCGCCCGACAATATCCTAACCCAGTTGGCTTACACACAGTTCCTCAAGTAATGAAATTTCATCTCTATATGATTGCTCATCCCATGTCTGTGTGAGATTCCTTGCAAGAGTAATTCTTTGAAACATTATCAACCAAAGTGTGATGACTTTTTCTACATTGTTGTCCAACTCATTCCGGTTCACAAGCCACGATCGACACACACACAACATGCATCGATATACTTAGCCTCACAAGAAGATAATGCAACCACATGTTCCTTTTAGAGCACCAATAGATTGGAGCTCACGAACATAAAGACATAACCGATTGTAGACTTTTGATCATCCTTATCTTTGCACCAATTGGAATCTATATAAAGTAACTCACAATTTCTAATTGTATCAATTCGAGAAAGAGAATTCCACAGTTAAGAGTTCCTTTGATGTATCTTAGGATCCTATTAATTGTTGTCAATTGAGAAACCTTTGGTCTCTCCTGAATCTACTTGCAACACTAAGAAAAATATGGTTGCGTATTGCACAAGTAATAACGATCAATCAACCTCTATATTGTGTTGCATCCACATCTTGCTCTTCTTCACTTTTAGACAGCTGCAACCTTGCTTCAGCTGGTGTATTTACAACATTATAATGCTCCATATCACACTTTCAAAATCTCAAGAGCATATTTCCTTTGATGCATGAGCAATCCCAATTTTGACTTGTGGAATTCTATATTCTTAGACATCATTGGTATTGAATGAAATAAGGCTAATGGTTCTAAATTTTGAAGTGATTTTGGAACTATTTTCGAATATTTGAATTGAACAAACCTGGTGCATATTGAAATAAACATTTGAATTAGTTTTTGGATAGAAATATAGCAAGTGAAAAGCCTAATTTTGTGTTGTTTTGTAATGTGCTTTTTGGGATAGTTTATGTTTTGTAAATGGGCATTTGGATAATGATGGATATTGGTTGTACATGAACATTTGGATGATGAAAACTTGATTTTGAAATGAATGATGATTACCTTTTTAAAATGATGAATTATCTTGCCTTTCGTAGCTTGGACTCAAAATAATCCTCATTAATGAACTTTGTAACTTAAATTCCAAGTAAGCCATATGCATTATCTTCCAACTTAACTACAACCAAATTCTTGAACAAAAACAAATGCTTAAGAACTTAATGCCATTCGGTTAACAAGAACTCAATACAATGATCACTTGAATGAATGAATACCTTTAAATCTTCAATTAAAATCCAAATTAACTTGCATAACAAGCAACAAATAATGATATCTTGAGCACAAGGAACCCCTTGCCTCATATATCTTGTATCATGTCTTGATGTTTAACAATTAAATCCACAAACCCTTGATTTGATGACCAATGATCAATCACAAAAAGAATGCTTTGAGGAATCCCTTGGAGATGAGGATAAGACTTAAAGAATAGAAAGATATAGCCTTAACATGAAATCCTAACCATAATCTTCTATTTATTAATATCCACAAGCTTAAACACAAAATAGGAGAAACCTTAAAATGATGATGAACTTGTAATAAAGAATAATGATCAAAGTAGCCTTGAGGAGAAACCTAGCTCAATGAACTTATGTTGAAAAACCATTACTAAGCTTAATCAAGATGAGTAGAAGCCCTAATCCACTTGCATTTGGTTCATAATGATGAAGAAATAACTTGAGAAATTAAGGAGTACCAAAACCATAATTTAAAGCCTCCTCGGTTGAAACCAATGATGAAACCCTAAGCACTTTATATTGAAGAAGATAAACATTGTCTTGATGAACTTAACAAAGAGATAGATACGTGATGATTCAAACCCTTGCCATCTTGAGCGTAGTAGCCAGATGAGTCACCTTTAAATGGGGAAAACCAAAATCACAAGAAATATATTTATCACATGCCTCAGAAGCTTGTGAAAATAATTATTGTAGAGCATTTTGATTGAATGGAGTATGCACATGAATGAGAAGCAAAATCCAATTAGGGTTAGAAATATGAGGGAAAATTTTGGGGTACAACAACAATGTTAGTTTCTCCTTCCTTCTTTCTTGAGAAGTTAGGAGTTGGATTCTTCGTATTAGTTGGTGCATTGGATGCCCCTTCTATCTTGCCATTTTTTAATGTCATTATCAATCTGTACTCTGATTATCACTAGATCATAGAATTTTGATGAGACACTTCCTACCATATTCTCATAGTATTGATCTTGCAAAGTACCTATGAACATGTCCACTAGTTCCATCTCTAGGAGCGGTGGTTGTACATGGGATTCCATTTATCTCCATCGTAGATTGTGTAGTTGCATGCGGTTAGGTATCATGTCTAGATTGTATTTGTATTTCTTCATGAAGGCGTGAGCAAATTCTGCCCTAGTTTTGATGTGAGCTAACTCTAGCTGCATGTACCAGCCTAGGGATGTCAAACTATCTTGGAAATAGTGAATCATGAGCTTTTGATCTTGGGCGTAAGCGGCCATCTTCCCGCAGAACATATGTAGGTGGCTCCTAAGACATGTGAGTCTTGTATTTCTCAAAGTTAGGTACCTTGAATTTAGGAGGGATAACCACATCTAGGACTAATCATATTTCTAGAGCATCGATATTAGAGGCATCGTAACCTTCTATAGATTTCAATCTTTCTTCGAATGCTTTGTATTGACTAACCATTATTGGGTCATCAATAACATTTGATGGGGTCATCCTTTGTCTTGGAACGTGAGTCATGTATTCAAGGTTTTCATCTCCATATTACAAGTCTAAGACCACATATTTTTCGTGGGGGGATTGCTTGTTAGAACAAGATTTGGATTCTACAATTAATCTCTAGATTTTGATGATAACAATACATATATTTTATATGTAAACAATTTTGATCCTAATATGATTCTTGAGTGTGTAGATTATAATTTTAATTGAATCAGGACTGTTGTCTAAAGAATCAGAAATACGCTAAGCACATCAAAAAGATTAATCGCTTTTGCTTCTGAAGAAACATCAATAGTTCTAAAAAATGTTGAATGTTTTCCAAAAAGAGGATCTCGTGTGTGCTTCTCAACAAGCTACTTCTTCATAAGTCACAAGTACTCAAGAAGAAATAATTTCTGATATGTTGTTTCTACAATATAAATCAGGATTGCATAAGAAACAAGTTTTTAATGCAAAGATCAGAAGTCAAGATTTGCTCATCATAAAATTTGTTGCTACTAATTCTGAAGACAAAGTCAAGATTTTGAACACATCAAAGAAAGATTCTACTTATGAATCAGAAGTCAAGATTTGTTCATCAGAAAAGGTTGTTGCTTATATTTCTAAAGACAAAGTCAAGATTCTGAAGACTCAGATACTTCATGGAATATGCGCACATCTTCTTAACATCAGCAATATTCCATCAAAATAAATGATCAAGTAAAGATAGATCTTCAGTACTCATTTCTAAACAACATCATATAGTCCATCAGAAGACAAGATCAAAATATGATATCTTCTCAGGCCAATCTACTTCATTAGAAGTAACATCAATCAGAAGACAGTATTATTAGAAATGTGAGCTACAAGAGTTAGTACAAAGGTAACATTACACATTCCACTCAAATGGATATACTGTGTATTATTTGTCTCCCACGGTTATTTCTTACCGTTGGCAGCTAGCATGATGAAAGTGACATGTGTACTACTATAACAGTCTACTTCCTCAATGCATATATAAAGCTTCAATAAATTTATTTGCAACTTTTGAAACTCATACAAGATCATTTGAACAAGAACAATAACGCTGCAAATCTAAGCAAGAAAGAAGATCAAACACAAGAGTTGTTGCTCATTATTGTGTTAATATTCATTGTTAAAACACAAGAGTTATTGCTTATTATTATGTTGATATTTTGATCTGTTATAACTTAAGAGTTGTTGCTCATATTTGTGTTATTATTGTAATAGTTAGAACACAAGAGTCATTGCTCATATTTGTGTAATCATTGTAAATTGTTTGAACACAATAGTTATTGCTCATGTTTGTGTTAAACAGTCTGAACTTAAACATTTGTGTAATCTTCTTATTAGAAGTGACTTTGTAAACACAACATTCAAATGTGAGTTAATCAAGTCTTTGTCTAAGTCAAAGAGAAATCTCCTTTAAGGGACCTAGTAGGTCAAAATCCTCAGGAGTCAGTGATTGTTATATCTCTTAGGGGACCGGGTAGGTCAGAATTCTTAAGGGATCACTACCAGGTTATCATTGTATTGAGATTAGTGGATTAAGTCATTTTCTAAGTCGAAATCACCATGGTGGGTGGACAAGAGTAGCCTTTTATAAGGTGAACTTGTATAAATAGATTGGTTATTATTTCTCTTCTAAAGCATTGATTTCTAATTTGATCGTTTATGGAAAGCACTTCTAAATGTTTGTAAAAAACATTTCTAAACTAAAAAGTTTTAAAACTCAATTCAAACCCCCCATTTCTTTTGTTTTTCTCAACCTTCATTGCTGACGGGAATTTGTAGAGTGTGGGATGCCCCTTCCTCTTCAATGGGAGAAGGCACACTTGTCTCTGGATGAACGATAATTGTCTTGGTAGGATTGTGTTTTGGAGCATACCCTTGTAGAGGGCTTATGGAGGTACCAATAATCTGAGCAACTTATTTTAAGGCTACTTTTGGGGTCTCATCTTGCCTTGCTATTATGTTTTTCAAAGCAAGAAAAACTTAGCCTATAGTATCCTTCATTTCATCCACATTCTCTTTTACTTGATCCATGTCTTCTTGAAGGACCCATTGGCTTTGCTCGGTGTGATTCATCATCTTCTTTATATGAGCTATTGTCTGATACGAAGGTTGGGTAGGTGGTTTACTTGGTCCAATGATTCAACTAAAGATGGGGTAAAAAATGAGTTTTGTATGCAAGAAGCATGTAGATATACGTGGGTGTATGCATGATTATGAGTGTTTATGATTATGCTAAAAATTTTGCATATATCTTATTTGCTGGGAATTTTTGTCTTTTCTTTGTTCAATGTTTTATTTCCTTAGGTTTTTATTGATCATCGTAAAGTATAAAGAACTTAGCGGACACAATATTTTAAAAGTTCTTTATTAAATACTTGTAACAAAACCAACAAAGTCTTTAAATGGAAAATACAAATCAAACAAGAACATAAACTGAGTTTTGTAATGAAAGCATAAATACGATGGGAAACTAAATTGTCTAGCGGCACTTGTGAATCTTTGCCCTTGAGTCATCAACCATCATTCTACAAATCTTAAGGAAGTATTTGACTTATTTTTAGAGGGTGTCCATCGTAACTTCTACATCCTTTAACCTTCTAGGAATATCTTCAATTAGGTCATTTACAAGATAGACGAGCTTCAAGTAGTCATTAGTTTCCTAATTTATCTCCATAATTAGAAACTAACACAACTTCTTGATTGAAGCTTGAATCTCTTATTCCTTGATCTGAGCACCACATAGGATAGCATAATATTCTCATAATATTCCACATTTGTAACAACCAAATCTAATCCAATTTTCCAACTGCATACAGCCGCGATGTCAAATGGTTCTACATAGGACATATTTATTCGATATGTTTCTTCTAATGATAGAATCTTTTAATTCAACACCTCTAATTTCTCTATCTTGGACACCACACGGGATTACTTAATATTCCCATAATATTTAGTAATTTAAATCACTTGTATCCAATTAATAAAAATACAACAAACCAGATGTCCTATGCTTGTGGTAAGGATATTACATTCGACATATTGACACGAGTGGCTAAAGTATCTTGTTTAACATACCCCCTCACTAGTAGAGTTTTTGCCTTCCGTGGGAATCGAACCATGTACCCTGGGGTTCAAGTACATGTTCAATCCATTCCCACTAATTAATCCGGATTGACTTTAGGATTACCGACTAACCCCACAGACCAACACGAGTCTTTTCAGCATGCTTTGGCCTCACTCACATGCTTTCCGGGAAACTTCCTAGAAGGCCACCCATCCTATTACTACTCCAAGTCAAACACGCTTAACTGTGGAGTTCTTATGGTTAGGCTACCGAAAAGAAGATGCATCTTGTTGGTATAGGTATTACAAATTAATCCTTATAAGCCTCCTTCAATTATGGTCCATACCTGTATAGTCTAAGGGTCCCTCTCATTCCGATGTGGAAACCACTTTTAGCCCTCTTTGGCCTCAAGTGTTACATGCGGTGTAACCACCCCTCGCCTTCTTTGGCCTCGGGTGTTACATATACATCTTGTTTTTCCATGAGCTAATAGTAAATAGTTAATAATTAGGATCCCGGTAGTTTAGGTAGTCAAAATTTTGATCAATGCACAATTTTTGTTACGAGGCCCGCTTAGCTCGGGAGGTTAGAGCATCGCTTTTGTAATCACGATGGTCATCGGTTCGATTCGATAGCCGACTTTTTCTCTAGTATTTTTTAATTCATTTTTGGAGAAGGGATAATCTCTTTTTTTTATTTATATAAAGAAGAATATAAGATATACAATAGAATGAAATTGGGATCTTGATAGAATCTTTCCAATTCTTCTTTGTACTAAACTATATTTAGAATTTTTTGTCATTTAGTTTAGTTTTAATTTTCTTGATGAAATTTTCTATTTTAACAAAGGAGTGTTTATGTCACGTTGGAGGGCCTCGTTTCAAAAATACGTCGTCGGGGATTTACGGGACTAACCGATCTCTGGTTTCACATGCTTTCGGAAACTTCGGAAGGTCACCCATCCTATTACTACTCCAAGTCAATCACGCTTAGCGTGGATTTCTTATGGTTAGGCTATCGAAAGAAGATGCATCTTATTGGTATAGGTATTACAAGGTAATCCTTATAAGCCTCCTTCAACTATGCAGTCCCATACCTGTATAATCTAAGGATCCCTCTCATTCCGACGTGGAAACCACTCTTATCCCTCTTTGGCCTCAAGTGTTACATGCGGTGTAACCACCCCTCGCCTTCTTTTGCCTCGGGTGTTACATGCCCACCAACTTCCGCATGGTTCGTCCTCAAACCACATCGTACTGGGAGAGGTATGACTCTAATACCATTTGTAACATCCTGGACTGGCTTTAGGATTACCGACTAACCCCACAGACCAACATGAGTCTTTTCAGCATGCTTTGGCCTCACTCGCATGCTTTCCGGGAAACTTCCCAGAAGGTCACCCATCCCATTACTACTTCAAGTCAAGATCGCTTAACTGTGGAGTTCTTATGGTTAGGCTACCGAAAAGAAGATGCATCTTGTTGGTATAGGTAGTACCAATTAATCCTTATAAGCCTCCTTGACTATGCGGTCTCGTATAGTCTTAGAATCCTCTCATTCCGATGTGGCGACCATCCTTGCCTCCTTCGGCCTCAGGTGTTATATGCGGTGTAACCACCCCCCGTCTTCTTTGGCCTCGGGTGTTACATGCAACATTCCACACATAAGCTTGACCCTTTTAAGTCAACTAAGTTAACGGTAACGCCAACTTAGAAAATCGTTCAATGAACCTTCCATAATAACACCAAGCGGAGAAAACTTGAATCGATTCATAGACTTGAGTTTCCATTAACACAATATCAACTTTAGAAGGATCCACAATAATTCCACCACTAGAAATTAGATGGCCAAGGAAACTCATTTCTTTCAACCAAAACTTGCACTTCGACATCTTTGCATACAACTTCTTTTATTTTAACACTTACTACATAATTCGCAAATGCTCTGCATGTTCTTCTTTTGATTTAGAATAAATTAGAATATCATCAATGAAAACCACCACAAACTTATCTAGATACGAATGAAATGTTTGATTCATATACTCCATGAAAACACCTAGTGCATTAGATACACGAAACAACATCATAGTGTACTCATAATGACCATACCTAGTTCTGAAATTCGTCTTCAGAATATCATAAGGATTAACATGAATCTAATGATAACCTAATCTCAAATTAATCTTGTTGAAAACACAAGCATCCACCAACTTATCCATCAAATCACCAATCCTCGGGAGTGGATACTTATTTTAATAGTCACTTTATTCAACTGCATGTAGTCCACACACGACCTCATACTTCCATCTTTCTTATTAACTAACAACACATGTGCACCCCACAAAAATACACTCGGTCAAATGAACTTCTTCTCAAACATCTCTTCCAACTGTTTCTTCAACTCACTCGGCTCGGAAGCTGACAATTTGTAAGGAGCTATTGATACCGAACTTGTACCTGGCACCAATTCTATAGAAAACTCTACTTCATGTTTTGGAGGTAAATCACTTATATCGTTTGGGAACACCTCCGAAATTCGTATACAACGGGTAGATCAAGGCTCACATCTTTATGATTGACTTGCAATGATGCAAACATCGCAAATATCACGACTTCATCTTCTAAGAGTTCATTCACTTGCTTAGAAAACAAGAACATCACAACTTCATCTTGTAAGAGTTTATTCACAATACCAATAATTCTATCACATCAATTGTATCAATTTAACCATAAAACATGTTAGCATTATCAAATTCGTTCAACCATCCAAAAACATAATTTCATGAACAAGAACACAAACAATAATCATTTCAAACCCCCACATACCCACTATATCATCCCTTTTGATAGTTGGAACTCCACCTTTACCTTAGATTGTAGGTTCCTCAAGCTTCAACAATGGGTTATCTCTTGCCCTAGCTCTTCCTCTTTCTTATGTTTGCTTCTCTCATTTCTACGATCGATAAACCAAAACACTCTTCTCTTCCTCTTGTTTTTACTTATCTAGCCATTGAACCCTTAATATTGTTATTTCAATTATACCATTCCTTCCTCATAAGACTAAGAATAATTATTTACTTATATAACTATCATAATAAATCAAATATTTTAATTTAAATAATAATAATAAAAAATTAACCATCTCATTCCACTCTTATGTTTCTACACTTTTGGTCATATGTCCCCCATGATACCTTGATTTCTATTATTTATAAGTTAACTATCTCTCATCAAAGGCACAACCCCACAACGACATATTCACCAAATTATGCAATTCACCACATCACATAACTAATTTATTAAAAATAGTTCAAACGAAATCGGGGTGTTACATTAGACACACCAAATCCATCACAAAACTCATACCATAAATAGTCGGAGGGCATCTTGAACAAGCGAAAGTAGTAATGCTGAACCACAGCAGTATCTATTACCATACTTCTATTCACATCAAACAACTTCAATCCTAACATATTAGCACATTCACGCAAAATAAATGAATGAGTAACACCAGTATCAATATTAACAACCAATTCAACATTGTTAATAAAACAAATACCTCAAATCAAGTTGTCCTTCTTGGAATTCTCTGATCCACTCAAAGCGAACACCCTACCATTAGTATGGGCAACAATGTCCTTTTTTGGACTCTAACATTGGGTACTGATATGATCCTGTTCACCACAACTGAAATAAGTTGGACCATCATTCTTGCATTCAAGGCATGATGACCTATCTTACTGCATTTGTAGCTCCTCGGTACCTTATTCTTACATTCATTAGAACAATGACCTTGTTCACCATACATATAACACTTGACAGGAGCGAGAGCTCTTCTCTTACTTGTCTTCTTCCCATTGAAAACCTTCTATTTTCCTTTGTCAGCTGGAGTATCATAAGCCTCTCTATGATTCTGATGTTGTTTTCCTCTTTTCTCATTCAAACTCTTGTAGTGAGCCGAATGAGATTTGTTATCTTCTTCATATATTCTACATTTGTTCACCAACTCTGGAAACCTACAGATCTATTGATATCCAATCACATGTTTGATTTCCGGACGTAAGTCATTTTCAAACATGATACACTTCGAGAACTCAACAGTCGCTTCACTATAATGCGTATAATACTTTTCCAGTTCTATGAACCTCGAAGCATACTCAATCAACGACATGTTCCTTGTTTCAACTCAAGGAATTCTATCTATTTCTTCCCGCACACATCTTCGGGAAAATACTACCTTAGAAACTCCTGGTTGAACACACCCAAGTAATAATTTCACCCACCGTTTCCAGTCTCTAACGCGTTCCAATCCACCAGTCATTAGTTTCCTCTGCCAACATATGTGTACCGAATCCCACCTTCTACGCCTTTGAGCAATTCATGACCTAAAATATATATTTAATCTCATTGAGCCAAGTATGTGCTCTATCAGGATCATATCGACCCTTTAAAGTAGGCGGATGGTTTTTATGAAACATTTCCAAAACATGGGATCCATCATTCCCGCCAACATTAAGTTAACATTGTACAACCGAGCAACAACCGCAAAACAGAATCACATCATCTTATATTCCATCTATTCTACACACGAGAAAACCAACGTTAGAAAACAATGTATCGATAGTTTACTCACATTGATCGATCGATAGGACATGAACATCGGAGATACACTTGATCGATGGGCGATCTGCTCGATACCACTAATGTAACACCCTTCTAAACCCTCATGTAATTCGCATATAATTTATGAAAATAATTCAAATTAAAATCACCAACAAAGTCACATCTTCATATAAACATCACATAAGAAAATCACCTTTGTAACACGGGTCTTCAAAAATTATTTATAACAATCACTTCAGTGATGACAACAAAAATACTTCAAGATACTCGCAGCAAAATTCATAGTTTCAAAACATCTTTATTAAAATACTTCATAGAACTTCTTCATACTTCTCCATTTCACGAATCATAATTCAAAACAAATTAAATAACATGTAAGGTAGTTAAATCATCAAAATAAACAAAATAACACAATTATTCAACTCAAACGATCTCATCCCCTATGTTACGTATTAGAACAAGACCCACTTTATTCAATAGGAAATAAATAATGCACTCCAAAGTTATCCTCTAAGCTTTAACGAACTATTCCTGATCACTTGCAAGTTACCCACGTATAGAGACAACATTTCCAAGCAGAAAGGGTGAGTAATCACAAACTATTATAAGATATATATGGAATAGATATAGTAGTGAAACAACAAATTATCATGGATTCTACACATCACCAATACATATCAAATACATCATTATATCCTTACATTCACATATATCATCAAACATCACTGAAATCACAACGTCATCAACACCACTTAATCAATCATCATGCAATGTCACATATAATGTAATTCAAATTCAATGACCCGTGCATGTGGCACCAAAACTTCACTAAAGACCCAATCATCGTTTCTCCAAAGATCCCCACCAATAGGATCGATTCACACTTGGAACTGGAACACTTCACAATATTGCACTCAATCCATACTATGGGATTGAGACCATCACTGGACCAACGTCCTATCAATATCACTGGACTAGTCGTCCTATCAACATCATTGGACCAAGGTCCTAACATATGCCATGAATGCATGATGTGTAACAATATAATACAAACGCCATTGCAAGTAAAAATGCATCATCATTCATGAATTGATTATAATATCATCACATAAATCATAATACTCGTGGCATCATCAAAACAACATAACCATCATACAAACATGCATCATGTTACATTAATCGCGTAATCACATGGTATCATCACAGTTTATCCTACAAAGGTCTAGTATATTCATAGTAAGGTATGGGAAATATACATATTTTTACTCATTTTATTCCACCTAATTATAGTTCATCGCGTTAGCTACCCAACGCTTGAAGCGGTCGTCAAAAATCTGGAAGCTTAAGTTATGGCTTTTGCAAAATTCTAGCAATTGCACCTCGCTTAAGGATCGCTGCCAAGGCGGAGACACAATCCTTCCCATACAATTTCCAGGAGAATTGTTTTTCTTCTATTTCCTTCGCCCGGTGACCCTACTCACTCGCCCAACAATCTCACCATTGCCTCTGCTTCCTCCGACAAAGTTGGAGCGAGACAACCCCCCGCCCTCTGCAATGGCACACTACTTCTATCATTGAAGGTGTTGGCTCTCACCCTTGTTTGACGTCTTATTATTGTAGATTCAAGTGCAACCTCTTGCATTTTGTGCTAAGAATTACGAGAGCCAGCTTCTCATCTCTTTGTTATTTCTACAGTATCGACTAGTTTGTGATATAAGATATTTAAGTGGATAGAGTAAGATCTTTTTTTTTCTAGATAATTATTTCGTTGTTTGGGCTCATTAGATATTTAAAGGCTGGTTTGAAGGTTAGAGTTAATGTGAGCTTTTATTCTTCCATAAGCCTCATATATAAATGAAAGAAGCTGGGAACAAAAGAGGATATGATAAGATTAACCAAGAACCTATCCAATGAGAAAAGAAGCAAAAAGAAAAACCTAAGTGAATTTAAAGTTAGGAATTCCTACCTTGTTTCTAAGAATATCTTGTCTAATTTCTAAATGAGGATTACTCCACCATTGGAAATCATGGGTTGACAAGCCTATTAAGGTAAGCTTGTCAGCACAATGATTTCTCTCTATGAATGAGTTTAAATACAATGCATGTGGTTATCTAGAATCATACAATTATGCCGCATATTATGGATTTTCCAAGGAACTACATTGGACACCTATTATGGATTTTCCAAGGAACTAAGTTGGGTGACTTGCTAGCTCGAGTAAGAAGTCTATTTCAATCCATAAAATATTTCAATGTTTATTATGTGCACATTCAATAACAAGGATAAAGAGCATGAGCTCTAAAAATAAAGCATTTTGAATCGATAGAAGAAGCAAAGCTTCCAATGGATTCTCCATTTGTTGTTCTGAAAATGTATGCAAAAGCAGCTAGACTAGGACAACTAAGTGCAGACTATCAGTATTGCACTTTATCATAATGAAGGAGGGATGATGCCAAATAACCTCAATAATATTATGAAGTTTAAGAGGGTGAACCTCAACTTTTAAGCTTTCTATAATCCTGAAATCAATCATTAAATAGGTATGCTCTAATATGTTACCTGAGCAAGATGTAGAAGTAATAATTTTGGTTAAGGCTTGCTGGAAGTTGAGAAAGTGGTGTTGTAGCAACAATGACACATTCATTGTGTAACACCCCTTCTAATTTACCCGCGATTTATAAATATTAATCAGAGTTTTTAAACACAAATCAAGAGGCGTCACAATTTAAATAATTCAAAATATAACCAAGCGGTGATCATGCTTTTCACTGAAGAACTCATTAAATAAAACCAATCAAAATATTATGTTTTAATGGAATCATAACATAGAATCCGAATACATCGATCCATAATTATTCGGTATAAACAAAACATAACCAAAACATCATTAAAATCCATAAGAAGTCGATCAAACGTTCCCGATTGTTACAACTACGAGCATGACAACGACACGCGGATTAACTAAGGAACATAACTCTAGAAATTTGTCCTCACCGATTCCAAAGCGCTAATTACTTCAAATCAAATCATCAAAGTAAGAGTGAGATTTCTATCAATATAAAATGCATTATACGTTCTTTAAATACAACAATAAATCAATATATTAGTCCACTTGTCATTAACATAATCATAGTTCATTCACAATTGCATTCCACACAATGATTATGCAAATATAACAATCAATGGAAATTGCAACACGGAAACCATCCTAGCATGTTACAATACCATATGCAATGCGACTTATGCATGTAGTACCAAACGTGAACCGAGTTCACCCTCTATTCCATCACACTCGGGCAAAATCCATGATTCGCCCATAACCATTGGGTCGAGAATCCAGCCTCACTACCTCTTTCTGGTAAGTTTATTGGCTCTGCAAGTTCAATTCCACATGGAATGAACCATAAACAATGCTTATGCATGCACCATAAAAGCATGCAACATCAATTCAACGGAATATGATCATAACATAAATCCACATAATGCCAACATCAACGAGTATCACATGATAACAACATAATCATGAAATAAATTATCACAAAGCATAAATATGCCAAACGCTTACTCTGCAATTAGTAATACTATCACCGCATATACAATAATAATAACACATGATATCAATACAATCATAAATAAACAACAAGGAAAACAACACATAAGCATCAATCCTCGTTCAACCTGTCAGAACTATCTAAACCAATCCATCCACCATTCCTAAAACTAACATAGTTCACAAATCGGAAAAATGGCTCTTTTCAAAATAAAATCCATTAATTATAATTTTCTTTATTTTATAAAATAGAGATTTAATTTAAGAAACAACGTCAAAGCAGCGACTAAAAGCGGACTTACGGTTTGAAAGTTATGAATTTTAAAGTTTAGTATTTTTAAAAAGAAATTGGAACCGGTTCCTCCATATGGGAACCGGTTCCCGCATTCAAAATGCCATTTTAGTGATCAAAACACGGGAACCGGGTTCTCTCACATGAGAACCGGTTCCCACGACCTGATGGCGAAAACACTAGTTTTGACCGAGAATGTTTCCCAATTCACTCCTATTCATTCCCATACGAATTATAGCATTAGGAACACCAAAATGCAACCAGTACACATCAATACAACATCATAAATCATAATTCCATCATTCCTATTAATTATTTAACGCATTAATGGTTCCAATTCCTATAACCGACACAATTAGGGATAATCCTACAAACCTAGATTCTCAATTCAAGTTTCCTAACATACCCAACTATTCAATTGTATCCCAAAACCCATAAGGCATTATAATTGAATGAAATCCCCTTACCTTCGCGATGATTCTTGAATTCTCGGTTTGGCTTTCCTCTTTTCTCTTCTCTCTCCAATCTCACGTAGGATGACTTTTCCAAATAACCTTCTTTTTCATTCTTTTCCTTTTTATCCTCCTTATTATATTCCTTTATTTATTCCTTTTATTATTGCCAAATAATAGAAATAAATTAGTTATTATTTAGTAGAGCTTTTTACTCCACACACCTCCAATTAAACCTTACACCCCAAACTTTCCTTTTAATTAAATAATTAATTAATCCATTTAATTCAAAAATATTATTAATTAAGCCTTTAATTAAATTAATAATTAAATTCTTAATTATTTAATACTTAAATTAATTTGGGGTGTCACACATTGTACAACGACTAAAGTGATGACGCAACAATATAATTGTAACGACCTGATTTTGAAATACATGTAGTTCTCAAAACAGGTAAAAAGAGGTGGAGGGAGGAATATGGTCGTAGATTTGTGAGAGAGAAAAAATAGATCTTTGAGTTGGGGTTTACATGGGTCGGTCTAAGTTGAGTTTGTCCAAAACTGACCCAAACCATATAGGATACACCAGTTTTGGTGAGGTAAAATATCACCCACAATAATATTAGACTGCTTTGGATAAAATCACAAATTTATGGGTTGGATTGAATTAGATAATGGGTTGCTCAAATTTTCACATTTTTTAAATATAATTATAAATGATGTGTCATATTCCTTTTTATAGGAAAATCAAATTTATTTATTTATTTAAATTCTTTAACATTTTATCGTTATTGTTTTAACATCATAAAAATATTTGCAAAAACCAAAATTATATTACAGTAATACATCAAAAACTTACAACTTACAAACATTAGTATCAAAATAATCAAAGTGTAATATTTTAAATAAGTTAAAATCACGGCTTATTAAAATTGAAACATTCAAGAATAAACATATAAAATAGATCAAATATAATTCACAATTCAAAAGGAGTTTTGAATTCAAAATCAATATATCTTGCATCAAATTGCAATAACAAAAATATAAATATTAGATCATATACCAATTCATTAATTAAAAGAATCTAAACAATAAAAAAAACTAGTAGTTAGTGTTACATGTGTGGGTTGTGGGTTTAATAGCTTGAGTTTGAGTTTATTCAAAACTCAATTATTTTAAATAATTTTTATTTTTAAAAATTATTTCAGCCTAGCCAATCTATTTTTTAAGGCAATTTCTTTCTCCACCCTTGTGTAGACTTCACCTCTAAAAATCCAAAAATGTCTCTGAATAAGTCCGGAGATGTATCTCTGAACACACTAAATATAATTTTTTTAAATTTAGTTAGGAAAGGCATATCTGAAGCAACTCCAAAGAGAAATTCAGAAATGCAATTTTAAAGTAACCTTGAAGAGTATGCTTTTGTTCAGGTTTATTTGAATTTTGGGTGTCCAATTCCAACTACATCGATGGAGTGAACGACACATTCAACAATTGAGGTGGAAACATATCCAAATAAATTTATGGAGAGGATGATAAAGTTCACAAAATTGATGGATCTTGAAAGAGAATCAATCAAGAAAGTGTCGAAGGAGGTTCCGACTGTAGATTTATGGGTTACTGGATCTTTTGATATATTTTAGATTATAAACGATCCGCTTTTTTGTATGTATTAATTTTGATATTTTGGTTTACATTGCATGAATCAAAGGGTCCAGTTGAAATATATGCAAATATTCAAAGATTCGTCGAGGATATAATCATTATGTTGTGACGTCCCAATGATCCACAAACTATTAACTTCACATTCTTCTTTACCAACCTCTTTGTTTTCACTCCACACGCCTTCATCATCCTCATAGTCTTCCTCCCCATCACCTTCTTCCTCCGACGTAGAATACGACACCTTTTCTACCTCATTTTGATATTTTGGACAATAATACGTTTAGGGCCATGCATATCTTCAACTAGTTTTATACCATACACATGATCATTGATTTCCAAGTAAAACGACTCATTTAAAACCATAAAACATTTAGTTCTAATTAGAAATCTTGCCACATCCAAACGTATATGTTCTCGAGTTTCATCGTCTGAACATACATAAACCCCAACCAATTTTGGTAAGAATTCGAAAAACTTTGGGTTACATGCATTACATGGTAAACCATAACATCTCATCCAGGTTAATATTTCATTATCAATATCATTTGGTGACCAAGGGTGAATGTCAGCAAGCCATTGACCAATCCAATTAGGAGCTTCCTCTACTAAAGCCTTAATTTCACCATCTTCTTGTTCTTCCAATAATCATAGGTTAGCTCCCAAATGAGTGACTTTGATTCTAAAATATCCTTTAGTGTGGAAGGCTTCTTGTATATTGTATGTCATTATCAGAGTTTCAAGTACATTGACAAACTCCTTCTCAAATCTTGCCATCTCTTCTTCTTCAACCCTAAACTATAAATGAGCAAATATATGCTTTTGCTCCCTTTTCCCCCAACCACCACCTTTGTATCTCTGCTTACATTCACCAATGTTTACTTCAGTCTCGCGAGGCATCTTGTTCAAATCTTTCTCCTTTGCTTTAACTATCTATGCATAAGATCTACCCCCATGTACCGCTGAATATTTAACACCCTGAAGGTGCTTTTCTACTCCTTAACAATTTTCTAGTTCTTCACATTTCTTCTTTCTCAATCCTCCTGATTCCCTCTTTGAAACCGTGGAATATTTGCAAAAAGATTCCTTCCTTTGAAAATATATTGTCCAACTTTGTAGCTAAAACACGATTATCCAGTATCTTTTTGAATCTAGCATATCCACACCTCTTTCCTCGCTTGTCTCTTTTAGGTGGAATCACCACTTCTACCACCAAACCAAAATCTTTAAACACTTCATAGAGCTCCGTTGCCCCATAATCTTCTGGAGATTCCGTGAAGAAGAAATTAGATATCTTTTCCTCAATTTGATCACCCTTTTCCCTTTTGTCTACCCAATACGATCCTCTATTGCGGATGCCTCAAAACGCTTTGTGTTTGACTTTGGTCCATCCTGAAGTTGACATTTGAACAAAGACAAAATGTAAACAGTGGAAAAAGTTATAGAGAAGTTAAAGCTTATCTCTCTAACTTTTACTCGTTGGTTTGATGTTCTCTAAGCAACCACATATTGATTCTCTTCCTAAAGCTTTTCCAACTTCTTGCTTGTTACTTCTTGTATTTGCTCTATCATTATCTCAACTTCATCCTTAGGCACATGAGTAAAAATCGAACAACCTCTTTATCAGTAAAAATTAGATATGCATTTTCGATTTATTCCTGAAGTGTATTTACAGAATAAAAAAAATGCGCACTGAAAATATATTTTCGATTTGCGAGAGATATTTTATAAATTAAGTAGGGTATTTCTTTTTACCATACAACAAAATAATTTCTAGAAAGAATCTTTCTCATTAAAATAAATTGTCCAATACCAAAAATCTATATTTTTGAGACCCAAAATAAGATTTAGGTAGGTTTTGTCCTACCAAACATAATCTATGATTAAAGATTTTTCTTAGATTTTCATTTCATTATTTTGTATCTTATCTCTCATTCTCATCACCCTTTCCCCCAATTCAAAATTCGTTCATTTCGTGCATCAACCCTAACCCTAATTACATTTTCCCCCTTTCTATACAATCATCAATTTCATCGATGAATCAACGCATACAATGATCGGCACAATCACCATCGTTTCCAATCGATTGCATGGGTTTAAAGAATGCGGGTGCTTCGACGCCGTGTTGCTCCGGTAAGCCGTGAAAGAATCGATCCAGCGGGGAATTACGTGAAGACACGCGCCGCTGTTGCGGCGGCGAAGAGAAACGAGCAGAAGAGATCGGTTATCGAGATATCTGAGGAGGAGGAAGAAGATATGGGCGATGAAAGTGGGGGTTTGAGTGCTAACAAAGGGGTTCCTCAAGAGGATGAGGGAAATACTACTCCTTTTCCTGAAAGGGTATGAATTTATCAACTTTTTCAATTTTTTTCATAGCTGTTGAACTTTTGAGATTGTTTTGATTAAAGAAAATTTATTATTTATGGTAGCTTGATTGCACAAATGATTGTAGTTTGTATGAATTTATATGAATTTATGGTGACTATGTTGAAGTTAAATCAGAGAGCTTATGGAAAAAAAATCAATTTTATCTGATACAAGGAGCTATGGTTTAAGAAATTTATGTATGTTACTAGATTCCCAGATAAGGATCCAACATATTAAATTTACAAACATATGCTATACACATAGTGTATGTTTGGTTTTGCGGCGAGGAGAATTGATTTATGAGTGAATTGATTTTATAGAATTGATTTTGGTTAAAGTTAAAAGTGTGGTGGATGTAAAGTGATTTATCTTAAGATACATTTATGTAAAAGTGAGTCGAACAACAAATTTCATTTTTGAAATGAAGTTGTTTGTTCAAATACTGGCGTGGAGAGATGCCCATATTTAGTGTTCGGAAGTGCTTCGGACTTCGAATGAACTAAGGGAAATCAAAAATTTAGTTGATTGGTTTAATTTGGCGTAGTGTTTCTCTTTATTCATTGTTTTGGTTTATTGGTTTAATGTGGCCATAGTGTTTCTCTTTATTCATTGTTTTATTATTATTGATTGATGAAACCATGGTTTGTGCTTATTCATTTCTGTATTTTTTTTTCTTTCCTTTAATTTGTTTTGACCCAAAGGTTCAAGTAGGAGGTTCGCCCGTGTACAAAGTGGAGAGGAAGCTTGGCAAAGGTGGGTTTGGACAGGTTTTTGTTGGTCGTCGAGTTACCGGTGGTAATGATCGCCTTAATGGTCCCGGTGCCACTGAGGTATGCTGAGGGTTATTGCTATTAAGTGGTTAAAGAGTTTGTCATTGGCTTTAAGTTGATTGCTATTGTTTATATTTCAGGTGGCTTTGAAATTTGAACATAGAAATAGTAAAGGCTGTAACTATGGCCCTCCTTATGAGTGGCAAGTGTACAAGTAGGTATATTAGTTGCAGTATATCATAAATTGGTTTGCATTTATGCATACAAGTTTTGTGGAAAAGAATGTTTGCCTGAGATCTGATTTATGATTTGTTTTGAAGCACCCTTGGTGGAAGTCACGGAATACCTAAAGTACATTATAAAGGAAGACAAGGAGAATTTTACGTGATGGTATGATCTACACAACATTGTATTAATTTTATTGCCAGCTTAGCCAATTAACTATTTTGTTTTAAATTATTATCGTTATATTAAAATGCAGGTTATGGACATGCTTGGTCCAAGTTTGTGGGACGTATGGAATACCACAGGCCAGGCGTGAGTATAAAGCCCTTTATCATTATATCTGCATCTTTATTGGTCTTGTGTTTTACAATAATGACTGTTATACATTGGTTTTATGTTTAAAAAGCTTTCTTTGCTAAGATTTATATTGGAGTGAGGTAAGACTCATTTTGTAGTTTCAATTTCTTCCATATGTAACTAACAAGATTATTTGTATTTGGTATATATGGTTTTTGGTTTGGCTTTGGACATGATTTATGTAGAACGATATGGCACTGTTTGGTCCTTGAAGCCGATTCCACTTCGTGGGATAAGGCTTGTTTGCTTTTGTTGTGTGTAAATGCTTTATACTAACATCTTTGTGATGTCCGTCTTCTGTTTTTTTAGGAAGAAAATTTAGTTTTGAGCTTTGTAGTGATCTTGAATTAGATTTTTTTATGTAAATCTCTACTGAATTTAATACTTCTAATATTTTAACTTTGATCTGCTTTGTGCATTAATTATTTCTTTTCCTTCATGAAAGTTAAATTATATCCGTGCTTTTCTACTTCTGGCTCTGTCCTCTTTCTTATTTTCCCCTTTTTCTTCTTCAACAGTGAACCTATGACCAATCTGTTTCTTGTTTTTTCCCTTCACATTCTATTCTGTAATTGTTCGTCGTTTATAATGGAATTTATAGTTTGTCTCTTGAATGTGTAGGATGTCTGCAGAAATGACATCATGTATTGCTGTTGAGTCATTGTCTATCTTGGACAAGATGCATTCAAAGGGGTATGTTATAGGTCAAACAGGTTTATATTCAGCCTGTAGTTTGTAGTTTGTTATTTTGATTGAGTTTTGAGTGTCCTGGTTTCTAATTATTGCTATTGTTCATTATTAGATATGTGCATGGAGAAAACCAGAAAACTTTTTACTAGGTCAGCCTGGTACAGCACAAGAAAAGAAATTGTTTCTTGTTGATCTCGGATTAGGTGAGTAGTTTGAATGTGAAGGATGGGATGTTTTGTTCTTACTGGCCCTTTTCTTTTTTGTCTTATGAGGATTTTTTTTCCAGCCACTAAGTGGAGAGACACGTCCAATGGGCAGCATGTTGAGTACGATCAACGCCCTGATATGTTCAGGTTTCTTTTCTCCCCTTCTTCTCCTTTATTTAAAACCCTTTCTCTTAAATTGTACTAGCATCATTTTTCCTTTTTCACTCATTTTATTGGTGTATTTGTTCTTGGACGGTTATGAAACTTCTTGAGGCTTATATTTTTATTTCTAGAGGAACTGTTCGATATGCAAGTGTTCATGCTCATTTGGGAAGAACTGCTAGTAGAAGGGATGATCTTGAATCTCTTGCATATACACTCATTTTCCTTCATAAGGGCCGGTTACCATGGCAAGGTTATCAGGTGTGTTTACATTTATTTTTTATTCTCATCAAATATTTGCTGTGGCAATTGTGTTCCTTTACGTATTTTGATCTGTTTTTATTTTCTTTGTTAGGGAGATAATAAGTCTTATCTTGTTTGCAAAAAGAAGATGGGAACTTCTCCTGAGATGTTATGCTGCTTCTGCCCTGCTCCTTTCAGACATTTTCTTGAGTTTGTAGTGGGTATGAAATTCGATGAAGAACCTAACTATTCCAAGCTAATATCCCTGTTTGATAGTATGCTTGGACCAAATCCTGCATTGCGGCCAATTAATACTGAAGGTGCTCAAAAGGTAATGTTGTTGATGGTGTTATTTTTTATATCTCTTATGTTGGATTTGTTTTATTATCATGCTTTTAAATCTTTGGATGGTGTCCTATTGTATTCATTACGATCCTGCGTTTCCCCAATCGAAATTTACCAGGTTGGGCAAAAGAGGGGAAGATTGAATATTGAGGAAGAAGATGATTCACAGCCCAAGAAGAAGGTTCGTTTGGGGGTTCCTGCTACACAATGGATATCAATTTACAACGCAAGAATGCCAATGAAGCAAAGGTAGAATTGCAATATATATATATATATATATATATATATATATATATATATATATATATATATATATATATATATATATATATATATATATATATATATATATATATATATAACTGGGCCTCATCCCATTAAGTGAATTCGCTACATGGATCTCAAGATGCCAAACACAAGTTCCCTATTATGTATTAACTGGGCCTCATCCCATTAAGCAAATTCCCTATTATGTATTAGATTCAAAGATAAATTGTTTACCTCTGAATCTATTATAATGATGTCCAAACACAAGTTCAAACCGCCTTAGATGATTATTGGTTAATATATGGAAAAATATTAATAAAACAAATTTAACCATCATAAATGCACCATTCTTTGTAAATTTTATATTCCTTGTGTTTGTTCATCTGACTTGGGATTTTCACAAATAAATGAGTTATACCTTGAGGGAAACATATCTTCTGCATGTGTGTTTTGTTACCATCATGATGTTGTGGGTTAATGTTAAACTGAAACATGACTGTACTTTTAGGTATCATTACAATGTAGCGGATGGAAGATTAGAGCAGCATGTAGAGCGGGGAATTGCAGATGGCCTTCTTATTAGTTGTGTGGCTTCTTGTTCCAATCTGGGCGCTTATTATGGATGCTGGAACTGGTTTTACAAATCAAGTTTACAAGTTGTCACCTTTATTCTTACACAAGGTTAAATCATACTGTCTACATCAGTTGTTTCTAACGCTTTATAACCTGTTTCCAATTGATGAAACTTACCAATGCAATTCTGTTTCTTTCTAGGAATGGATCATGGAGCAGTGGGAGAAGAATTATTACATTACTTCTATTGCCGGGGTTACAAATGGGAGCTCTCTTGTGGTGATGTCAAAAGGTTTGTATGCATACGGTACTTCTTAAAGTTGAATGATATTTGCTCTGCAAAATGATTATGCATTAGATCCAAATTTTTAGGGTCTTATTTAAGTTAGCTGGTCAATTTCTTAGGGTCATTTGGTCATGTTTTGGGTGTCTTTGAACTGTCAGGCTATCTGTAGGTTTCACGGTAATGGGAGTGAAGGTGATTCGGTCATGATTGTTGTAGAACATCAAGGTTTAAATGTTAAAGCACATTTTGTTGGTTGAATAAACTTGGTGAATTTTATAGTTTAGTTTATCAGTTGCATATTATTTTTGGAGCAATTTGAAATTCTATTCGCATGAAATTACATTTTACATGATTTGTGTCTTTTTAATTCCCTCCCGTACCAATTTCGTATCCCATTTTTCAGAAGATCTATCTGGATGTCGTTTGTCCACATGCATGTGGGTTTCTTTCTTTCAATAGTAGAGGACAACAGAGAAAAACTTCATTTTGATTTTAGTTTTGATTTCCACAGGCACACAGTATACACAACAATCATACAAAGTAAGCGACTCTTTCCCCTTCAAATGGATAAACAAGAAATGGAGAGAAGGTTTTCACGTGACTTCAATGGCCACTGCTGGAAGTCGATGGGGTGTTGTTATGTCGCGGAATGCTGGGTTCAGTGATCAGGTTTGCTGTTTATTTTTTTCCTAATCTTTGATATGATATGATGGCTTAAAAGCTTTTCTGCTTCTATTATTTGTTTTCCTGCATTTGTTCAGAATGTCCTGTATATCATTCAGTATCACTATTCTTACATGGCCTGGCTTTGGTCTCTGAGTAATATTCTAAACTAGTTTGCTTGAAATCCTGTTTGAATTGGATCAGTAATTCAGTGCTGCCATACCACCCAGCCAGCAAAGATCGATAAAATTCACCCATTTGTTAGGGTGATTGTTGACTTGTTGCATAGATCACAGTAGTTGATATCTTATTGAACTCATTCTGGTTCCTGTCAAACTTTATCTGTAGGTCGTTGAACTCGATTTTCTCTACCCTAGCGAAGGAGTCCATAGAAGATGGGATAATGGTTACAGAATAACAGCTACTGCTGCTACATGGGATCAATCTGCTCTTATATTAAGCAAACCAAGGCGAGACCTGCTGACGAAACTCAGGAAACTCTCCGGACATCTCAATTTCCAAGTACACATGTGAAGGTTAGGATTGATAAATCAATACATGATGTTCTTAACTGCCTATAAGAACCGTTTTTTTTCTCATTTTGATTCTATTTATTTCAGGAAAAATGGTCTAAAAACCTTTACCTTGCTTGTTTGTGCTATGGACGGACAGTATGCTGATTCCCGTTACAAATGAGGAAGGGTGTTTTGTAGACTACAAAGTTATATGTTTTATATCACCCAAATTAATGTATAAGTTTGTGTGTAAGGCTAGTTTTGTAAGCAAAGAATTGTATGTTGTGTATTATGTTATATGTAGTGTTGCTCTTCGCACCCCTTCTTTGGGTGGTGGTGGATGTAGCAGTTAGTTAATGTATTATATTTGCAATGGTGGAATTGGATGGAGCAAAGTGGTATGGGATGGAGCAAAGTAGTATTCCATTGTTTGGATCATTGAGGGGGCTAAGTGAAATGAAAGTGGTATGAATTTCATTCAATTACTTACTACCATCATTCTTTCCCTCCAATTTAGTGGAATGAATAATTTGCATTGCTCCATTCTAAAATTTTCAGACGATAGAATTGGATCTTTATTCCGCTCTATCCCATTCCGCTACAATCCTCTCCGCCCATTCCGAACAATCTATGTTATTCAAACATAGCCTAGAGCCTAAAAGTAAATGTAGGTCTAATTTTCCAATTGTTTTCTCTGCATACACTTGTAATAAAAAAGAATATTTATTTGTGGATACATTTCATTGCCCCTTCCCTTGCATCCATGTTCTATATTCCTTGCATGCATGTTCTATATTGGTGGATAAATCATACAATTTCTTCATACATGTCGGCATATCTTGAAGTGTTTTTGAAATTGCATAAATTCTTATTTTATGTCGATATGAATTTCAAGTTGACACATTTACAGTTGTTTTAAAGCCTGTAACTTTTGACTTGGTTCTTGTAACATTACTTTCTTTAGGTAGACATATATAGTTTAAACTTAATGTATGTGTAGACACATACGATTTATAGGTAGACACATTTTGACTGTTTTGGTCAAATTTTTAAATCTTTTAATTTTGAAAAATATCCTCCTTTTTCCTAAATTTTCAAAATTATAAATATTTCATTCATGCATCATTTTAAATTGATGATACCATATAATAGCCTGTTATGCTCATCATCTTCAACCTCCAATCTATGCCTACACATTGACAAACTATTGTAACGATTTTCAGTTGGGGTGCCATCTAGATGAGGATTGATAATGTCCAATTAGCTTCTTGTGTAGCTGAGAATATTGAGTTGACATTCGTAGGGGTCTTCATCAGGAAAAATCACTGGTTTGTCTTCTAAGATCATTGATTGATTTGGGATTTTGTGCAAGACTATTAAAGAGGATCATGTTAATTGAAGTCGTTTGGAGATAAAGAACGAAAAGAGTAACAAGATTCGATTGTCCATTTGTAACTTGTGTTTTGGTCATTCTTAAGATCAAAGGAAGATAATGGATTGCATCAACAACAAGCATTAGGGTTTGTAGAGTTTCTTTTGAACACTTCTCTTGTATCAATTTTTTTGCATAGTGAGAATGATCATAATTCCAAAGACATTAGGCCCAAATGTACCCACACGCAAGGACAAAAGTGAGAAATTGTAAAGACAAATCTTTGTGTCCCATTTCTTATCGCGTTTACTTGCTTCATTTTCATCAATCAAGTTGTCTAATAGCGTTACGTTATCAATTGATCTGTGAAAAATTTTCCAAATTGTTTTTTGCTTTAATTCAAGTGTTGATATTACTTATAATTACTTTTGATTATAAGTGCTTCTTGTATCAACTCAACTTAAGGAAAGATTATGAAATCTAAATTGCACACCTAGTGTTCAACAAATTATTTTGGGTAATTCTTTTGATAAATTGTTATTGGAAATATCTTAACTAGTAACTTGATATAAACGTTAAATAAGCTGTAGGTTGACTCAAACATATTAATTTTAATTGTCATCTTCAATCCATATTCAATTTATTTTTTATTTGAATAAAAAATTTAAATTTCATCATATTTTCATCATGAATGTCTTCGAAAATATGGTGAAATTCCAGTGAATATAAGTCTCCTAAAATCTAGTGAAAATTGAAGTGAACATAAATCTTAAGATAATGATGAAATTTGAAGTGAATATAAATCTTAAGAAAATCTGATGAAGTTTGAAGGAAATATAAATCTTAAAAAAATCTGGTGAAATTTGAAGTAAATATAAGTCTTCAAAAAACTGTGAAATTGAAGTGAACATAAATCTTAAGATAATCAATGAAATTTGAAGTGAACACAAATCTTAAGATAATCGAGAATATTTGAATATAGGTCTTCAAAATATCCGATGAAATTGAAGTGAATATAAGTATACACAACTGGGAAATTTTAAGTGAATATAAATCTTCGTAAAATCTGTGAAAATTGAAGTGAACATAAATATTAAAATAATTGATGAAATTTGAAGTGAATATAAATCTTAAGAAAATATGATGAAATTTGAAGGAAATATAAACCTTAAAAAATTCAATTGAAATTTGAAGTGAATATAAGTCTTCCAAATCGTGAAATTGAAGTGAATATAAGTCTACAGAAATCTGGTGAAAATTGAAGTGAACATCAATCTTAAGATAATCTGATGAAATTCGAAGTGGATATAAATCTTAAGAAAATCCGTTGAAACTTGAAGTGAATATAAGTCTTCTGAAAATCTTGTGAAAATTGAAGTGAATATAAGTCTTCATAAAATCCGATGAAATTTGAAGTGAACATAAATATTAAGATATTTGATGAAATTTGATGTGAATATAAATCTTAAGAAAATCTAATGAAATTTGAAGTAAATATAAATCTTAAAAAACTATGATGAAATTTGAAGTGAATATATGTCTTCTAAAATCATGAAATTTAATGAATATAAGTTTTCGAAAACCGTGAAAATGAAGTGAACATAAATCTTAAGATAATTTGATGAAATTTGAAGTGAATGGAAATCTTAAGAAAACTGATAAAATTTGAAGGAAATATAAACCTTAAAAAATCATGAAATTTGTGAATATAAGTCTTCTAAAATATGGTGAAACTTGATATGAATATAAGTCTTCAAAAACTCGTGAAAGTTGAAGTAAACATAAATCTTAAGATAATCATGAAATTTGAAGTGAATATAAATCTTAAAAACTGATGGAATTTGAAGAAATATAAATCTTAAAAAATGATGAAATTGAAGAATACAAGTCTTCGTAAAACTGTGAAAATTAAAGTGAACATGAATCTTAAGATAATTTGATGAAATTGAAGTGAATATAAATCTTAGGTAACTGATGAAATTTGAAGGAAATATAAATATTAAAATTTTGATGAAATTTGAAGTGAATATAATTCTTAAGAAAACCAGGAAATTTGATGAATATAAGTCTTCGTAAAATCCGTGAAAATTAAAGTGAAGATAAATCTTAAGATAATATGATGAAATTTGAAGTGTTTATAAATCTTTTCAAAATATGATTAAAATTGAAGGAAATATAAATATTAAAAACGATGAAATTTGAAGTGAATATAAGTCTTAGAAAACTGTGAAATTTGAAATGAATATAAGTCTTCGTAAAACTGTGACAATCAAGTGAATATAAGTCTCTAAAATGTGATGAAATTTGAAGTGAATATAAGTCCTCAAAAATCAATGAAATTTGAGGTAATATAAGTCATCAAAAACTGTGAAAATTAAAGTGAACCTAAATCTTAAGATAATCTGATGAAATTTGAAGTGAATATAAATCTTTAAAAAATCTGATGAAATTTAAAGTGAATATAAGTCTTCAGAATATCTTGTGAAATTGGAAGTGAATATAAGATTTCAGAAAATCTGGTGAAAATTGAAGTGAACATAAATCTTAAGATAATCTGATGAAATTTTAAGTGAAAATAAGTCTTCCGAAAATATGATGAAATTTGCAGTGAATATAAGTCTTCAGAAAATCTAGGGAAAATTTAAGTGAATGTATGTCTTCAAAAAATATGGTGAAAATTCAAGTGAACATAAATCTAAAGCTAATTTGATGAAATTTGAAGTGAATATAAATTTAAGAAAATAGATGAAATTTTAAGGAAATATAAATCTTAAAAAAATCTGATGAAATTTGAAGTGAATATAAATCTTCAGAAAATCTGGTGAAATTTGAAGTGAATATAAGTCTTAAGAAAATCTGGTGAAAATTGAAGAGAAAATAAGTCCATAGAAAATGTGATGAAATTTGAAGTGAATATAAGTCTTCAAAACTGATGAAATTTGAAGTGAATATGACTTTCATAAAATTTGGTGAAGATTAAAGTGAACATAAATCTTAAGATAGTATAATGAATTTGAAGTGAGTATAAATCTTAGAAAATTTAAGGAAAATTGAAGGAAATATAAATGTTAAAATAATATGATGAAATTTGAAGTGAATATATGCCTCGTAAAACTGTGAAATTTGAAGTGAATGTAAGTCTTCAAAAATCCGTGAAAACAAGTGAATATGAGTCTTTAGAAAATCCATGAAAATTGCAATAACATAAGTCTCTTTAAAATTTGATGAAATTTGAAGTGAATATAAGTCTTCGTAAAATATGATGAAATTTGAGTGCATATAAGTCATAAGAAAATCTAGTGAAAATTAAAGTGAACATAATCTTAAAACAACTGATGAAATTTGAAGTGAATATAAATCTTTAGAAAATCCATGAGAATTGAAGGAAATATAAATATTAAAAAATTGATGAAATTTGAAGTGAATATAATTCTTTAGAAAATCACAAATTGTGTCAAATATAATTCTTAGAAAATGTTGTGAAATTGAAGTGAACATAAACCTAAGATAATTTGATGAAATTTGAAGTGAATATAAATCTTAAGAAATTTGGAAATTTGAAGGAAATATAAACCTTAAAAAACTCTGAAATTTGAAGTGAATAAAGTCTTCAAAACTGTGAAATTTGAACCGAACATAAGTCTTCAAAAATATGGTGAAAATTGAAGTGAACATAAATCTTAAGATAATTTGATAAAATTTAAGGTGAATATAAATCTTAAGAAAATCGATGAAATTTGAAGTGAATATAAGTTTGTGAAAATTGATGAAATTTGAATTTAATATAAGTCTTCAAAAATTGGGGAAATTTTAAGTTAATATAAGTCTTTAGAAAACTGGTGAAAATTGAAGTGAACATAAATCTAAGATAATCTGAAATTTGAAGTCAATATAAATCTTAATTAAACAATGAAATTTGAAAAAATATAAACCTTAAAAACCATGAAATCTAAGTGAATATAAGTCTACCAAAATCGTGAAATTTGAAGTGAATATAAGTCTTCGTAAAACCGTGAAAATTGAAGAGAATATAAGTCTCTGAAAATGTGATGAAATTTGAAGTGAATATAAGTCTTCTTCATGAAACTATGAAGTGAATATAAGTCTTCAAAATCGTGAAGATTAAAGTGAACATAAATCTTAAGATAAATGATGAATTTGAAGTGAGTAAAATCTTTGAAAATTTGAGAATTGAAGGAAATATAAATCTTAAAAAATCGACAAAATTTGAATTGAAATTTTTTTCCAAAATCTTATGAAATTTAAATGAAATTAAGTTTTCAGAATTGGTGAAAATTGAAGGAATACTAGTCTTTAAAATCCTGAAAATTGCAGTGAACATAAGTCTCGTAAAACTGATGAATTTTGAAGTGAATATAAGTCTCGAAGTATGATGAAATTTGAAGAATATAAGTCGCCGTAAAATCCGTGAAAACTAAACCAACATAAACCTTAAGACAACTGATGAATTTTGAAGTGAATATAAATCTTTAGAAAATATGATGAATTAAGGAAATATAAATTTAAAAAACTTGATGAAATTTGAAGTGAATATATGTCTTTAAAAACTGTGAAATTTGAAGTGAATATAATTCTTTAGAAAACTGTGAAATTGAAGTGAACATAAATCATAAGATAATTTGATGAAACTTGAAGTGAATATAAATCTTAAGAAATTTGATGAAATATGAAGAAAATATAAACCTTCAAAAATCATGAAATTTAAGTGAATAAAGTCTTCTCAAAATCGTAAAATTTGAAGTGAATATAAGTTTTCAAACAATCGTGAAAATTGAAGTGAACATAAATTTTAAGATAATATGATGAAATTTAAGGTGAATATAAATCTTAAGAAAATCCGTGAAATTTGAAGAGAATATAAGTCTTCCGAAAATTTGGTGAAAATTAAAGTGAATATAAATCTTAAGATAATCCAATGAAATTTGAAGTGATTATAAATCTTAGAAAGGGAATATAAATCTTTAGTAATTTAAATTTGAGAAAGAGAGAATTGTATTAGAGATGAGGAGGATGAAGAGTGTGGTGATGGAAAAACACAAATGAGAAGCTATATTTATAGGTGATTCAAGAAGAGAGGAATAAATGGTGGTTGAGGTTGCATGCATGGATGACACGGTCAAGGAGGAGCCGTGGATGGCTCCTCCCTTTAAATTTGAACTAAGGCGCCATCCTAGATGGCTCGTGCTGCTAGGGTGGTGTGCTGCATGCATGTGCTAGTGTGTCATTTAAGTGGCGACTATTATGACCAGAAATGCAAAGCCAAAGGAGATGGCCTCCCTGTGTTTTTACACAGGAGCCATTCAACTTGGCTTTTAAGCACCTAGTGATAAACAGGTCTCCTTGTAACACCCCAAATCTACCCAAGGTTTTATATACCAAAAAAATCGAGTAATTTTAAATTTCACAAAGTAAATCGAGGCCACACCTTCAAAGCAACTCACTTTAAACAATTTGTTAAAGTATATATCTTTATACATAGCGCATCACGAAACATAATTTGATTCATAAACATCAAAACATCTTCTTTATTAAACTTCCTTAATAAATCGTGTTTTCATAAAATATAATTTTAAACATAAAAGAATAACATCAAAAGAACGACAACAAGACAACATAAATATCCCCCGAGTGCTACGTGATCGTAGCGAACACCGACTGACTAATGAGCCTAAAACTCCGTCTTCATAACCTCATGACGTTACCAATATATAGGTACCCGCCAAACAAGTAAGGGTGAGATATCAAAACATATAATTAAAGGCATATATATATATATATATATATATATATATATATATATATATATATATATATATATATTTCGTAATTATAAAGGTTATAGATTAATAATGTAATTCCACACATAATCAAAACGACTTATTTTACTCTATCCTAATGTGTATAATCTACACTTTATCACTATAGCCTCATCAAACGTCGCAACAACACATAACCCTCCACACCACGAAATCGCACAACTAATACATCACTAATTAGCACGTAGTCTTTAAGAACAACATCAACCAACAACATTAAATAATGCTAGTAATATAAGCAACATAACAAATCATCACAAATTGGCTAAAGCCCATCTTCGCGGCATAAAGCCCATCGCTGCATAAAGCCCATCTTCACAACATCATCACAAATATCATCACATCATATATCATCGCAATTCAATATCATCCATCAATCAACACAACCCAACGCTAAATAACTCAAACATAAACATAACCGACTCCATGAGACACATATGTTATGTGTACCCATCGCTTTGTCCGTAATTAGGACACTTGGCATAAAGTCGATCCGCCGCATAAAAGCCATCATCGCTATATAAAGCCTCTTCGCTTATGATGTATGTGACCGACAACAAAACAACACAACACAACAACATCATCATCGCCATCCAAATTAGCATAAAGCCCACATCGCCATAATTTATCCAAAACAAGATAAATATATCATCGCATCATAATTGCATTACGAAACATCACTAATAAATTCATCAAGTCATGCATTCACATCGAAGCATTTATTAACAACATCAATTTAATCATCACATCATCATGTATCATCGCATCATATCAACAAGTATTTATTAATAATTACACCGCCGCAAATCTTACGCTTATTCACATCTTATCATAAATTAAACAAATCAAAACAGTCAAAATCTAACCCGATAAGTGATTCCAAACGATCATAATCCACAAACATCCGTCCAATCCACCTAATTGGTCTATTTCAGCCGTCAGTAAAACTCGTAATTTGAAACTAACTCTCACCAATACGTTTCTACACGTCGAACTTAGAAGCTAGCATCGCCAATTTTCGTTGAATTGAGCAACTTGCTTCAACTAAATTACCGGAATCGGAAAATCGAACATAATCGGTCCTAAATTTAATCGGCTATCTTATCCTCTAATTATATTTTATTGTTACTAAATATTACTATGGATTTGGAATTTTAAAAGAAAAGAACTCCATTTAGTAAGGAAATTATGTGCGTAAGTTTGTTTGACAAAGAAAGAAAAATATAGTATTTACTTACTTTATTATGTACTAAATATGTAGAAGAGAAGAACAAAACAAAATGATTTTGTGATTCAGTGCATTGAACTAGAATTGAAGAATCTAGGTAGTGTTCCTAGCCATTTTTTCCATGACGTACTATTTAAAACATATTATGTAGACTATATAATATGCCATCTATTATTTAGTGGCATTCAAACATAGTGTCTTATTCTAAATTAAAGTTGTACAAAGAGACCTTCCTAAACAATATTTCTCTATTATCTATAAAATTCACTTATTTCTTAAAAACAAAATTATTTCATTGATAACTTGTAAATTAATACTAGTATCAAGTTATTTTATCATACAATTTTTCTGGTTTTTTCTTTTCAACTTTGCTATTTTGTTTTTCCTTCTATTTCCTTTTCATCTTATATTTTCATTCTTATTTTCCAAACACTACAACACTAACAACAATACATCTATAATCTCTACCCTCATCCAACTTCTCCAAACTATCACAACAATCAACCAACAAAATCATAAAACTCTACTATCAATTTTCCTCAATTCAAACTAAACCCACCAACATCTCTTATCATCAACACAACATATATAATCAAACACAACATCAAAACATATTTCTACCATCAATTGAGAATTTCAACAACCACAACACAACACCAAACAATGGCAAACTATAACCCATGGATCAAAATACTAATTTTTCCTAAATCCACAACCTATCTATCAAACCCTAACTATATGGAAAGGAAAATCAAACCCTTACCTTCTAGCTAGAGATGATCCAAGGTGATGCTACCAAGCCCAACCTCAAGATTCCTCTCATGCTCCCTTGTTCAAGATCTTCTTCATCTTCCTTCTTCTCTTCTTTCCAAAACCTCTTTTCTCTCTAGGTTTCTATTTTGGTTTTTGTGTTTACAATGGAAAGAAAAGGAAAGAAATTGGTTTTATAACTTGTTTCTACTAGTAAGCCAAGTTCCATGTTTGGTTTTGTATAATTGAATGGAAGGAAAATGAGGAGAAATGGTTCTAGTAATGGTATTCCTTATTTAGTAAGTCAAGGGTGAAACCCAAATCTCATCAATTAATCCTCACACTCCTAACCAATTATATCATTAATATAATTAATTCAATTAATTAAAATAATTCGGGAATTAAAATATCGGATCCGAATAATATTTTACCGACCGAACGAACGCCGCTAAATATATTAATAGATATACCGATTAATATAATTATTTTCCGCCAAAACAATCGCCAAACGGTAATTCAAAATATTAATATAATATAATATTAAATAAACGATGCTATAACTCTCCCCACTTATAAACTTTTCATTCACCGACCACAATGAATAAAATGGGATACCACATCTGCTACTCAATCCTCGTGTCAATTAAACAACATATAAAATACACCAAACACAAGGGCATCTCCCTAACCACAACGTCTAGACAAGAACAACCACGAGATGCAGCCCACAATGCACTCGACAACCAACTAAACACCCAACAACTAAACAAGTCAAACACACCGTTCACTCGAGAACCAAAAACAACCAAATCGATACTATCCTAACGTCTCAACCATAGAATTGGTCACACACTGAACCGACACCCTTAAACGAACCAAAGATAGGAACATAAAGTCCTACAACATAACACCGTCACCATCGCTAAAACGAAACAACAAAATGGTTATACAAACCAAAACTGAAATCAAAATAGGGTAAAACCTCACACACAAACATCATAACGAACAACGATACACCACTCACTCTAGGGTCTACATGAACGACGCTGACTACAACTCACTAGTCCAATTCCAACAACTTAATCAAACATCAATGCTCATATCTAAACCTTGTCAACACCCATCGTATAAGATGCCAACCGTGAACACTGGTTAAACCAAATTTACAACCACTCAAATGGATACGCAAAGCGTGACACCCATCAAGACACCTCAACCGCCTTCATCAAACTCAAGAATCACTCTTTCATTCTCGATTGATCGACGTCCATTGGTCCTCTAAAATACACGACATAGTTTGACCTCTTCCATACTGCCTAAATATTTCACTTGTGAAACTTCGACGATACACTTGACTTCAACGAAGTCGTCCTTAACAACAACCCCAAAATTGCATTAAGTAATCGCCATCCTCGCACCGCCAAGAACAATCAATACACAAGCTTCTTCATTCAAACACCTTTCATAACATTCCATCGTCCCAAGTGGTAACTCAATCCAACACTCTCGAACCCTACTTATCAACGTCATCTCTACCGGTAATCACAACACAGTCGACTTAGAACCATAACCTAAACTTTATGGAATCCAACATCGAATGTCATTGCTGACCGACTCATCACATTTAACATTCTCATATAAAAACATCAATCATCTCAAGGTTCCCTGGCTACCAAACCACACAAGAAAATTCTCATCATTAAGGCTTATCCTAGTCACAAAACCAATAATCCACCACTACTATTAGTATACAAGAATCCATATGTTAAGAGTGAATAAACTTAACAACCTCGAAGCTTAACTCAACAGTCCCAAAACAACCATGCAACATTCTTCAAAATAACAATTCCCAAATCAGATAGTCTGGTTAACCGCGATATCAACATACTAAACTCAACACCGACAAAGTCTTTATAGATTGCACTCAAACTTGATTGCCTTTCAACAATTCCAATCTCGTCGTTAACATCCACTCTATTTCAAATGAGCACAATCATCAACCTAACTCACAAGTCCGACAATTTTCCTTATGAAATTCAAATCGCTCCAAGGTAGCAATACACTTTTCCAACTCCATGTCGAAATACATCTGTCCAAAATAAATATCACAACAATAATCGCACAAGGTTCTTCAAGACAAAACAAAACCAAAATCAAAGCATTCGCTAAACTTTCCAAATGGCTCAAACAAATTCGCTTACCATTGCGAAGTCCAAAAAGCGACTCAACCATCTCAGTCAAAATACCTAACGATCATACCAACTTGTAAGATCTTCCGTCAAACTCACAAAGTTAACCATCCAAAACAAAGGAACTTAAGCTCAAATAACTCCTAAGTTCTACAAGACAAAATAAATCTTCAAGAATTGTCCAAAATATCACCGCCTAATTCACTTACTTAAAGCACTCACGTCAACAAAGCTTCAAAATTTTCTTAGAACACTTGACATGTAACCGTCTAACTCATCACTGAGCAACGCAACTTGATGCTTCCACAATTCCCTGACTTGATAAACCAATTAATATCCATGAACACTAATAACTCTTACAACTACCATGAGAGTACTGTCCGAACATCCCAAAATCACACCGACGCATTAGTCATACCAATGACATCAACCAAATACCACCAGACCAAACACTATCCCAAAGCATTGTTTAAACATCTTCATCACACTAACTCAGACAAATTGACTCACACCATCCCACTAAACACAAAACCAAATGACGATCTAAATATCAATCCTAAGTAGACACTTTCTCAATATCCACTTTGTTACTCACCCTCAAACGATTTGACCAACTCGGGTACTAATCTTCTTCTAACAACACAACAAGAGCACTCCATGTTGACCCGCTCGAATAAGCAACTCTCAAACCAATCCTCAAGTTGATCCTTCAACTCTAACTCAAGCAAACGTCTCTTAAGGATACCGAATCACAACTAGTTCCAAACTAAACCATGCAAACTCACTCGCACCATCATGTAATCACCACATCTTGCTCAATACAACTTTAAGAATCACAACAAGGAGCTCACTACAAAATCTTGCTTCTCCCAAAATCCATTCGTCACAACTCAAGTAACCATGCACTACCCAGCCAAAGACATCCGCTTATACATTATTGTCGGAAAGACAAGTCATCCTAACCAACACAATTCCCGATACTATCAACAAGAGATTAGGATGATCGGGCCCTCAATTTGTCAATAGATATGACAATCATGATGGTGACATAGACCATCTCTACCAACCATAACAATACCTCCAAGCTTACACTCTGTTACTAAAGTACATCACGAGGCTCCAACCCGTCAGCACCACCAAGTAACTTTCCCACTTGTTTCAAACTCATCTTCAGCGATAAACAATTTGAAACAACAAGTACCTATGTTGTCTCACACAAAATGTCGACAACAGATTAAACACTAATAACTTGGTCGATGTAATCGACCGCTCGCGCCTATAATTACCAATGTAACACCAAATCTACCCAAATTTTATATACCAAAAAATTGAGTAATTTTAAATTTCACAGAAATACTGGAAGGCCACACCTTCAAAAGCAACTCACTTTAACAATTTGTTAAAGTATATCCTAGACACATAGCATCGCAGAAAACATAATTTGATTCATAAACATCAAAACATCTCTTTATTAAACTTCCTTAATAAATCGTGGTTTTCATAAAATATGTTCTTAAACATAAAAGAATAACATCAAAAGAACACACAAGACAACATAAATATTCCCCCGAAAAGCATATCGAGCGATAACCGACTGACTAATGCTAGCTAAAACTCCGCTTCATAATCCCGCTACAATATATAGGCACCATAAACAAGTAAAGGGTGAGATACCCAAAACATATAATTAAAGGCATGATAAAATATATATATATGTAGTTTTAGAATTATAAAGGTTATAGATTAATAAGTGTAATTCCAACACATAATCAAACTCACTTACTTTACCGTCATCCTAATGTGTATAATCTACACTTTATCACTATAGCCTCATCGGATAAAACGTCAGAACAACACATAACCCTCCGCACCACGAAACCACAAACTAATACATCACTAATTAGCACGGTAGTCTTTAAGAACAACATCAACCAACAACATAAATAATGCTAGTAATATAAGCAACATAACAAATCATCACAAATTGCTAAAGCCCATTCGCATAAAGCCCATCTTCGCTTTTGGCATAAAGCCCATCTTCACAACATCATCACAAACATCATCACATCATATATCATCCAATCTATCATCCATCAACACAACCCAACGTTAAATAACTCAAACATAAACATAACCGACTCTATGAGACACGCATTTATGTTATGCTGGTACCCATCGCTTGTCCGTAATTAGGACACTTGCATAAAGTCATCGCCGCAAGATAAAAGCCATCATCGCTACATAAAAGCCCTCTTCGCTATGATATGTATGTGACTCGACAATAAAACAACACAACACAACAACATCATCATCGCCATCCAAATTGGCATAAAGCCCACATCGCCATAATTTATCCAAAACAAGAAGATAAATATATCATCGCATCATAATTGTATTATAAAACATCACTAATAAATTCAATGTCATGTATCACATCGTAAGCATTTATTAACAAATATCAATTTAATCATCACATCATCATGTATCATCGCATTAAGTATCAACAAGTATTTAATAATAATTACACCGTCGCAAATCTTGCTTATTCACCGTATCACATTATCTACAAATTCAAACGAAAAACAAATTAAACGTCGATAATCGCCGCGAAGTAATTCCTAAAAACCTATTAATCATAATCGCCGACGTCGAATCGGATTGTCCATACGTGCCTTAAACCACTAAACACAACCGGTTCAATTTATAGAATTGGCCTATTTAGTCGCTTCAAAAACCGTAATTTAAACTAACCTCACCACGCTCTACACGTCAACTTAGCTAGCATCAATTTCGCTGAATTCGGAAAGAACTTGTCTACTATCAAATTACCTAATCGGAAAATCGAAATAATCGGTCCTAAATTAATCGGCTATTCATCCTCTAATTATATTTTATTGTTACTAAATATTACTAAGTGGATTTGGAATTTTAAAAGAAACAGAACTCACTTTAGTAAGGAAATTATGCAGTGAAGTTTGTTTGATGTTAAAATGAAAAATATAGTATTTACTTACTTTATTATGTACAAATATGAAGAAAGAACAAAACAAAAAAATGATTTTGATTCAAAGGCATTGAACTAGAATTGAAGAATCTAGGTAGTGTTCCTAGCCATTTTTCCGAATGTGTACTATTTAAAACATATTATGTAGACTATATAATATGCCATCTATTATTTAGTGGCATTCAAACATGTTGGTCTTATTCTAAATTAAAGTTGTACAAAGAGACCTTCTCGAAACAATATTCTCTATTATCTATAAAATTCACTTATTTCTTAAAAACAATTGATAACTTGTAAATACTAGTATCGCCATTTTAATCAACATAAATTTTCCGTTTTTTTTCTTTTCAACTTTTGCTATTTGTTTTTCCTTTCTATTTTCATCTTATATTTTCATTCTTATTTTCCAAACACTACAACACTAACAACAATACATCTATAACTCTACTCCTATCCAACTTCCAAACTATCACAACAATCAACCAACAAAATCATAAACCTTACCATCAATTTTTCCTCAATTCAAACTAAACCCACCAACATCTCTTATCATCAACATAACATATATACCTCAAACACAACATCAAAACATATTTCTACCATCAATTGAGAATTTCAACAACCACAACACAACACCAAAACAATGGCAAACTATAACCCATGGATCAAAATACTAATTTTCCTAAATCCACAACATATCTATCAAACCCTAACTATATGAAAGGAAAATCAAACCCCTTAACCTCTAGCTTGAGATGATCCAAGGTGATGCTACCAAGCCCAACCTCAAGCTTCCTCTCATGCTCCCTTGTTCAAGATCTTCTTCATCTTCCTCTTCTTCTTCTTTCCAAACTCTCTCTCTAGGTTTCTATTTTGGTTTGTGTTTACAATGGAAAGAAAAGGAAAAGAAATTGGTTTTATAACTTGTTTCCTACTAGTAAGCCAAGTCTCCGTTTGGTTTTGGTATAATTGAATGGAAGGAAAATGAGGAGAAATGGTTCTAGTAATGGTATTTTCCTTTATTTAGTAAGTCAAGGTGAAACCCAAATCTCATCAATTAATCCTCACACTCCTAACCAATTATATCATTAATATAATTAATCAATTAATTAAAATAATTCCGGAATTAAAATATCGATCCGAATAATATTTTACCGGACCGAACGAACGTCGCTAAATATATTAATAGATATATTAATTAATATAATTATTTCTCGCCAAAAACAATCGCATAAACGGTAATCAAAAATATTAATATAATATTAAATAAAACGGGCGTTACATCCGTCTCTAGCCACCCTAGGCCCATGTGATTTTTTTTTTCAATTATAAAACTTAATGAAATTTTATTCAACACTAAAATCTTAAACCCTAATCAAATCAAAAAAAACCCTAATTTCAAACATCAAATTCGATGAAATGTCATCCGCACTAAAATATGTTATCATTGTAATTAATGTCTAGACATAAAATGTTGAGGTTCTGCTTTTAAATCTGTAAACACCTAAAATTTCCAATTTTGTCTAAATAAAATGCTAATTTTTCAGATTTCAAAAGACTGAGAATAAACTTCGTCGAGGTCCGCCAAACATTTTACAACATCCGTTTTTACCAGAGAACCAAGTAACATTTACTGTGTAGCCGTTGAAGACGATGAAGATCTTGCAAAAACATGTTTTGTAATCATGAATAATATCTTCCGGGTACGACTTTATCTGGGCCATATGTCTTCTAGGACACAGAGAGGATTGATCTCAAGGAGGAGGAACAAGATGAGGTGGATGTTGCTTAATAAGAAGAGAAGCAGAGGATACGCAACTTCAAAATCATGGAAATGAAGAATCGTAAGGCTTAAGAAAATAGAAAGCCAACTTAACATCGTATCTTCACACCATTGCATATGACCAACCGAATAAGTCCATGATGAAAATTCATCCGAGATATTCACAACCTCAAGGCAATGATGCAAATTTGAAAGTCAAAGACAAATTTCGGTCTAAAATAAGATTACACGAAAGCAATAAAAAAGTTCTATGGCTGATAAAACAATATGAATTTCTAAATGGATCGAATTGAAGAGAGATATAATCATCTATACTCACTGGAGTAATCTTTATTAATATAATTTTGATAGATTATGAGGATTCAAGTGATAAGTTCGTGGATACGGAACAAATTGTGTTAATTCCACAATCTTAGACTAGCTGAAATTGAAGTAATATAAGTCTGCTCAAGAAATCTTACTTGTTAGTTATGTATCTCTTCATTGAAGGTGAAAACAATATCCCCTACTACAACATAGAATATACCAGATCAGAGTGCCTGTTATGTAAAAATAAGTCTATCGAGCAAATCTAAGTGAATAGAAATTCAGACAAAAGTTACCTCGCTACATGAATGTAAAGCGAACGATGCCTCGGAAAGCTTTATGATCGAAGACTCCTGCTTTTCCCAAGAATTCCTGAATGAGGCTGCCTGGGACATGGTAAATCTCGGTGACTTTTCGGCTTTTGAATTTTGTATCACCGAGTTTGACATCGAACTTCCATCATAAGTATAGATGGGAAAATGGTCAAATGAGAAATACAAGTCGGAAATCTACTGATGGTCTTGGAAAATGGAAGAATAACGTGTTCCCAACGCCTATGCTCTTGTAGAGAAGTAGACCTGAAAATCTTTGAAATTTCTTCCTAAAGAATCTTCAACACATGTAGCACCACAATGTAATCTGTCTAATTCTCTGGCTGAATGCCTTAATGAAGTGAATATAACATCCCGCAAAATTGGCCGGTTACCAACCCACCGATCAAACATGTTTATTGAAGCAATATCGTTCAAAAACTTCTGGGAAATCAAAGATAACCGTCTTCAAAAACTGTGAATGAAAGAACACGCCTCTAACACAACTGTGTTTTAATATTATCGCAATGATCGATTGAAACGTATGCAAAAAGTTATTGATAATCTGAGTGGAAAAGCTGGATATTGGTCATAATGACAAATGGAGTCTAGCCAAATGACAACAAATCTAGTGAATCAATGAACGCTTCTAAAGGCATAAGAGAACTGAATAACTGCGTTGGTTAGTACAATATATTTGAATGGCCTATAAGTTTGTATAGATAAGTGAAAAGGAAAGCGAATATACAATCCGGACAATTGTGGAATGAAAGTTGGGTTCAAAATTTATTAAGGTCAGAGTGCCAGCTAGCAATCATCTTGTTATAAATTAAGTGATATAACCATAACTTCATTGTCAAAGAGATAATCGACTAAATGAGGGTTTGCTTGTGACAAGAGTAAGGTTACACTACTATCCTGCGGGTGCGACCGTGGAAAATTCTTGAAAATTTCGAATGCCATCGCCTCATGTAATTTCGAAGTGCACATGTTCATCAGACGAACTAGTGCTTCTTTCTGAATTTACAAGTCCTGAATCTTGCTCAAATTATAAAAATGCCTTGAACAAAGATTTAAAGCATATTGGAATTTGAACGGCGAAATAAGTCTCGAATAACAACAAATTTGAAGGAATAAAAGGGTCTTCCCAAGAGCAAACGATAACAATAAATGGACGACGCTATAAACTAGTGAAAGAAAGTGTGGTCTATGTCAAAACCCGACAAATCGAAAAAATTGTATCAAAAAGGCTAAATTGAAATGAAAATTTGTATTTCATTTATCCGAAATTTTAATTTGTAACAAATCTTCTTCTTTAAATTAATTCGCATTGAATATAAACACAATACTGAGAAAAAACGGAAAAAAACTACCTTCGTTAAAAGAAACAACAACATGAACTATGAAGATCAACAAGAAATCATTTTTTTTAAGAATATAACCTTCTAAAAAATTCTATCGGAACTATACATTTAATAATTGACATCTGCTTGAAATCTAATAAAATTCCGAGGAATATAAGTCCATAAGTTCATGGTTGTTCGCCTCTAAATCTTCAAAACTTCATCACCATCTTCAATATCTCCTCTAACCAACGTGATCAACTCTTTTTTCATTGGGAAATGGTAAATATGCCAAAATTCTACTTTAGTGAATTTAAAAATCTTGAAACAAATATCCATCTCCTGAATGGATATGCTAGAAGATCTTGAAGAAAAAAAAAGAGAGATACTGAGAATAAAGAGAATATAAGAGAAATATGAGATGAGAAGTTGAATGTGTGAAAAATGAAGGAAATACGAAGTATTTACAAAATGGAATTTGTTTTTAAAAAAGAACTGAGAGCGCCAAATCTATGGTTTTTCCTTGTGTTTTAATATAAGCCATCTGAAATCTTGTGAAAATGAAGGAATACGCCATCTAATTCGCCAAAAATGATAAGGATGAAGCTAATTGAAATGGCCTCGCTGTATTTTAAGTCTAAAATTGGAAGTTTGGGTAAATTTTTCAAAGTGAAATTTTGATTTATAAAGTTGGTTATTCTATATTGAAATTTGAAGTGAATATAAGCCCTTAAAAACTGAAATTTGGAAGTAATATAAGTCTTCGTAAAATTTGATGAAATATAAGTCTTCAAAATCAAGGAAATTGAAGTGAATAAGTCTTCGAAAATATGTTGAAATTGAAGTGAATATAATCTAAGATAACTGATGAAATTTGAAGTGAATATAAGTCTTCGTAAATTGATAATTAAAGTGAATATAAATCAAAATTAAGATGAAATTTGAAGTGAATATAAGTCTTAGAAAATTTAATGAAATTTGAAGTGAATATAAGTCTTCAAAAATCTTGTGAAAAATTGAAGTGAATATAAATCTTAAGAAATATGATGAAATTTGAAGTATATAAGTCTTCGAAAATCAATGAAATTTGAAGTGAATATAAGTCTCAAAAAATCTTGAAATTTGAAGTGAAATATAAGTCTTTAAAAATGGATGAAAATTGAAGTGAATATAAATCTTGAAGATAATCCATGAAATTTGAAGTAATATAAAAATAAGAAAACAGGAGGAAATTTGAAGAATATAAATCTTAAAAAGTCTGATGAAATTTGAAGTGAATATAAGTCTCGTAAATTCATGAAATTTGAAGTGAATATAAGTCTCAAACTAGTGAAAATTGAAGTGAATATAAGTCTTAAGAAATCAATGAAATTTGAAGTGAATATAAGTCTTAAAAAATCTGATGAAATTTGAAGTGAATATAAGTCTTTAAAATCTTATGAAATTTGAAGTGAATATTTCTTCGTAAAACTGATGAAATTTGAAGTGAATATAAGTCTCAAAAACTGGATGAAAATTGAAGGAATATAAATCTTAAATAATCCGATGAAATTTGAATGAATAAAAGTCTTAAAAATTCATGAAATTTGAAGTGAATAAAAGTCTTTGAAATCTGTGAAATCGAAAATTGAAGAAAATATAAGTCTTAAAATCGAAGAATTTGAAGTGAATAAGTCTTAGAAAACTGTGAAATTTGAAGTGAATATAAGTTCAAAACTCATGAAATTGAAGTGAATATAAATCTTAAGAAAATCTAGTGAAATTTGAAGTGAATATAAGTCTCGTAAAACTGATGAAATTGAAGTGAATATAAATCTTAAGATAACTGATGAAATTTAAGTGAATATAAGTCTTAAGAAAATCCGTGAAATTTGAAGTGAATATAAGTCTTCAAAAATTTATGAAATTGAAGTGAATATAAATCTAAGATAACTGAAGAAATTTGAAGTGAATATAAATCTTTAAAAACTGATGAAATTGAAGGAATATAAGTTTTAAAAATCTGGTGAAATTTGAAGTGAATATAAGTCTTTAGAAAATCAGAAATTTGAAGTGAATATAAGTCTTTAAAATTGATGAAATTTGAAGTGAATATAAGTCTCCAAAATCATGAAATTTGAAGTGAATATAAGTCTTCTAAAATTGATGAAATTTATGAATATAAGTCTCGTAAAACTGTGAAAATTGAAGTGAATATAAATCTTAAAATAATCTGATGAAATTTGAAGTGAATATAAGTCTCGTAAAATCCGGTGAAAATTGAAGTGAATATAAGTCTTAAGATAACTGATGAAATTGAAGTGAATATAAGTCTCGTAAAACTGATGAAATTGAAGTGAATATAAATCTTCTAAAAACTGATGAAATTTGAAGTGAATATAAGTCCTCGTAAAATCTAATGAAATTGAAGTGAATATAAGTCTTCAAAAAATTTATGAAAATTAGTGAATATAATCTTAAGAAAATCAATGAAATTTGAAGTGAATATAAGTCTTAAAATGATGAAAATGAAGGAATATAAATCTTAAAAATACTGATGAATTTTGAAGTGAATATAAGTTTTCTAAAATCTCGTGAAATTTGAAGTGAATATAAGTCTTCGTAAATTTGATGAAATTGAAGTGAATATAAGTCTTCGTAAACTCATGAAATTTGAAGTGAATATAAGTCTTCGTAAAACTGATAAAAATTGAAGTGAATATAAGTCTTAAAATAATCATGAAATTTGAAGTGAATATAAGTCTTCGTAAAATCTGTGAAAATTGAAGTGAATATAAGTCTTAAAAATAGATGAAATTTGAAGTGAATATATCTTCTAAAATTTGTGAAATTGAAGTGAATATAAGTCTTCGTAAAATCTAGTGAAAATTGAAGTGAATATAAGTCTTAAGAAATATGATGAATTGAAGTGAATATAAGTTTCCAAAATCCAATGAAATTTGAAGTGAATATAAGTCTTCAAAAATCTGTGAAAATCAAGTGAATATAAGTCTTAAGAAAATCATGAAATTTGAAGTAATATAAGTCTTAAGAAAATATGATGAAATTTGAAGTGAATATAAGTCTTAAAAAATATGATGAAAATTGAAGTGAATATAAGTCTTTAGAAAATCAGAAATTTGAAGTGAATATAAGTCTTCGTAAATCCGATGAAATTGAATGAATAAGTCTTTAAAAATCTTGAGAAATTAGTGAATATAAGTCTAAGGTAATCAATATGAAATTTGAAGTGAATATAAATTCGTAAAACTGATGAAATTTAATGAATATAAATCTTAAGATAATCGATGAAATTTGAAGTGAATATAAGTTCGTAAAATCTGTGAAATTTGAAGTGAATATAAGTCTCATAAAACTGTGAAAATGAAGTGAATATAAGTCTTAAGATAATCATGAAATTTAAGTGAATATAAGTCTTCGTAAAATCATGAAATTTGAAGTGAATATAAGTCTTCGTAAATCGTGATGATTGAAGTGAATATAATCTTAAGATAATGATGAATTAAATTGAATATAAGTTTTTAAAATTTGAGAAAATTGAAGGAATATAAGTCTTAAAAATTTGATGAAATTTGAAGTGAATATAAGTCTTCGTAAAATCTTGTGAAATTTGAAGTGAATATAAGTCTTCGTAAAACTCATGAAAATTGAAGTGAATATAAGTCTTCTAAGAAAATATGGTGAAAATTGGAAGGAATATAAGTCTCAAATCGATGAAATTTGAAGTTAATATAAAGTTCGTAAATATGAAATTTGAAGAATATAAGTCTTCGAAAACTGATGAAAATTGAAGTGAATATAAGTCTTAAAAATCTGATGAAATTTGAAGTGAATATAAGTCCTAAAAATATGATGAAAATTGAAGGAATATAATCTTAAAAATTGATGAAATTTGAAGTGAATATAGTCTTAAAAATCGTGAAATTTGAAGTGAATATAAGTCTTCAAAATGGTGAAAATTGAAGTGAATATAAATCTTAAAATAATTTGATGAAATTTGAAGAATATAAGTCTTAAAAATTCAAGAAATTGAAGGAATATAAGTCTTAAAAACTCGATGAAATTTGAAGTGAATATAAGTCTTCAAAATCTTGAAATTTGAAGTGAATATAAGTCTTCAAAAATCCGTGAAAATTGAAGTGAATATAAGTCTTAAGATAATCGGATGAAATTTAAGTGAATATAATCTAAGAAAATCCGTGAAATTTGAAGTGAATATAAGTCTTCAAAATTTGATGAAAATTGAAGTGAATATAAATCTTAAATAATCATGAAATTTGAAGTGAATATAAGTCTTTAGAAAACTGATGAAAATTTGAAGAAATATAAGTTTTAAAAATTTGATGAAATTTGAAGTGAATATAAGTCTTTAGAAACTGGTGAAATTTGAAGTGAATATAAGTCTTAAGAAAATTGATGAAATTGAAGTGAATATAAGTCTTCTTAAAAATCAGAAATTTGAAGTGAATATAAGTCTTCTTAAAATCTAAAATTTGAAGTGAATATAAGTCTTCGTAAAATCGGTGAATATTGAAGTGAATATAAGTTTTAAGAAATCTAATGAAATTTGAAGTGAATATAAGTCTTCGTAACCGTGAAAATTGAAGCGAATATAAGTCTTAAGAAAATCGATGAAATTTGAAGTGAATATAAGTCGTAAAACTGATGAAAATTGAAGTGAATATAAATCTAAGAAATGATGAAATTTGAAGTGAATATAAGTCTCGTAAAATCTAATGAAATTAGTGAATATAAGTCTCAAAAAATCTTGTGAAATTGAAGTGAATATAAGTCTCATAAACTGTGAAAATCATGAATATAAGTCTTAAGATAACTGATGAAATTTGAAGTGAATATAAGTCTTAAAACTGATGAAATTTGAAGTGAATATAAGTCTTCAAAAATCTGTGAAATTAAAGAATATAAGTCTTAAGATAATGATGAATTTGAAGTGAATATAAGTCTTTAAAATTCGAGAAAATTGAAGTGAATATAAATTCAAAAATCATGAAATTTGAAGTGAATATATCTTTAAAATCTATGAAATTTGAAGTGAATATAAGTCTCTAAAATGGATGAAAATTGAAGTGAATATAGTCTTCGTAAAACTGGTGAAAATTGAGTGAATATAAGTCTCGTAAAATCATGAAATTTGAAGTGAATATAAGTCTCTTAAAATATGATGAAATTGAAGTGATATAAGTCTGAAAATCTGTGAAAATTGAAGTGAATATAAACTAAGAAAATCATGAAATTTGAAGTGAATATAAGTCTTTAAAAATCCGATGAAATTGAAGTGAATATAAGTCTTAAAAAAATTGATGAAATTTGAAGTGAATATAAGTCTTAGAAAACTGATGAAATTTGAAGGAATATAAGTCTTCGTAAAAATGTGGTGAAATTGAAGTGAATATAAGTCTTTAAAATAATTGATGAAATTTGAAGTGAATATAAGTCTTAAAAATTGGTGAAATTTAAGTGAATATAAGTCTTGAAAAAACTTGATGAAATTTGAAGTGAATATAAGTCTTCTAAAATCTTGAAATTTGAAGTGAATATAAGTCTTCAAAATCCGTGAAAATTGAAGTGAAATAAATTCAAGATAACTGATGAAATTTATGAATATAAGTCTTAAGAAAATCGATGAAATTTGAAGGAATATAAGTCTTCAAAATTTGATGAAAATTAATGAATATAAGTCTAAGAAAATCTGATGAAATTTGAAGTGAATATAAGTCTTTAGAAAACTGATGAAAATTGAAGGAATATAAGTTTTAAAATCTAATGAAATTTGAAGTGAATATAAGTCTTTAGAAAATCCGTGAAATTTGAAGTGAATATAAGTCTCAGAAAATGTAATGAAATTTGAAGTGAATATAAGTCTTTAAAATCTATGAAATTTGAAGTGAATATAAGTCTTCTTAAATGATGAAATTTGAAGTGAATATAAGTCTTCGTAAACTGTGAAAATTAAAGGAATATAAGTTTTAAGAAATCTAATGAAATTTGAAGTGAATATAAGTCTCAAAAACTGTGAAATTGAAGTGAATATAATCTTAAATAATCGATGAAATTTAGTGAATATAAGTCTTCTAAAATCCTGAAAATTGAAGTGAATATAAGTCTTAAATAATCATGAAATTTGAAGTGAATATAAGTTCGTAAACTATGAAATTTGAAGTGAATATAAGTCTTCTAAATCTGTGAAATTTGAAGTGAATATAAGTCTTCATAAAATTTGATGAAATTTGAAGTGAATATAAGTCTTAAGATAATCGATGAAATTTGAAGTGAATATAAGTCTTCATAAAACTGGATGAAATTTGAAGTGAATATAAGTCTTCAAAAAACTTGTGAAATTAATGAATATAAGTCTTAAGATAATCGATGAATTTGAAGTGAATATAAGTCTTTAGAAAATTTGAGGAAATTGAAGGAATATAAATCTTAAAAAAAATCAATGAAATTTGAAGTGAATATAAGTCTTTAAAATTTGTGAAATTGAAGTGAATATAAGTCTCGTAAATGATGAAAATTGAAGTGAATATAAGTCTTCGTAAAACTGAAAATTAAGTGAATATAAGTCTTTAAAATAATGAACTAAGTTAATATAAGTCTTCGTGAAATATGATGAAATTTGAAGTGAATATAAGTCTTCCAAAACTATGAAAATTGAAGTGAATATAAGTCTTAAGATAATCATGAAATTGAAGTGAATATAAGTCTTTAGAAAACTTATGAAAATTGAAGGAATATAAATTTTAAAAAATATGATGAAATTTGAAGTGAATATAAGTCTTGTAAAACTGTGAAATTGAAGTGAATATAAGTTTCGAAAATCTGATGAAATTTGAAGTGAATATAAGTCTTCTAAAATCATGAAATTTGAAGTGAATATAAGTTTAAAATCATGAAATTTGAAGTGAATATAAGTCTCGTAAAACTGCGAAATTGAAGGAATATAACTCGTAAAACTGTGAAATTTGAAGTGAATATAAGTCTTAAGAAAATCGATGAAATTGAAGTGAATATAAGTCTCTAAAACTGTGAAAAAATTGAAGTGAATATAAATCTTAAGAAACTTATTGAAATTTAAGTGAATATAAGTCTCAAAAATCTAATGAAATTAAGTGAATATAAGTCTCGTAAAATCTGATGAAATTTGAAGTGAATATAAGTCTTCGTAAAATCGTGAAAATTGAAGTGAATATAAGTCTTAAGATAACTGAATGAAATTTGAAGAATATAATCAATATAAAACTGGAAATTGAAGTGAATATAAGTCTTCAAAAATCGTGTGAAATTGAAGTGAATATAAATTCAAGAAACTAATGAAATTTGAAGTGAATATAAGTCTTAGAAAATTTGAGGAAAATTGAATGAATATAAGTCTTAGAAAATCAATGAAATTTGAAGTGAATATAAGTCTTCTAAAAATCTTGATGAAATTGAAGTGAATATAAGTCTTCGTAAAATATTGAAATTGAATATAAGTCTTCGTAAAACTGATGAAATTTGAAGTGAATATAAGTCTTCGTAAAACTGAAGGAAATTTGAAGTGAATATAAGTCTTTAAATTATGATGAAATTTGAAGTAATATAAGTCTTCGTAAAATCCGTAAAATTGAAGTGAATATAAATCAAGAAAAATGATGAAATAAGTCTTTAGAAAATCGATGAAATTTGGTGAATATAAGTCTTTGTAAAATGGTGAAAATTGAAGTGAATATAAATCTAAGATAACTGATGAAATTTGAAGTGAATATAAGTCTAAAAATATGATGAAATTTGAAGTGAATATAAGTCTTCGTAAAATCTGATGAAATTTAAGTGAATATAAGTCTTCGTAAAATCAATGAAATTGAAGTGAATATAAGTCTCGTAAAATCAATGAAATTTGAAGTGAATATAAGTCTTCGTAAAATATGATGAAAATTGAAGTGAATATGTATCTTAAGATAATCAATGAAATTTGAAGTGAATATAAGTCTAAGAAAATCATGAAATTTAAGAAATATAAACCTTTAAGAAACTGATGAAATTTGAAGTGAATATAAGTCTTTAGAAATCTATGAAATTTGAAGTGAATATAAGTCTTTAAAAATATGGTAAAATTATGAACATAAATCTTAAGATAACTGATGAAATTTGAAGTGAATATAAATCTTAAAAAATATGATGAAATTTGAAGTGAATATAAGTCTCTTTAAAAACTGATAAAATTTTAAGTGAATATAAGTTCGAAAATCTATGAAATTTAGTGAATATAAGTCTCGTAAATATGGTGAAAATTGAAGTGAATATGTATCTTAAGATAATCGATGAAATTTGAAGTGAATATAAGTCTTAAGAAAATCATGAAATTTGAAGGATATAACCTTAAAAAATCATGAAATTTGAAGTGAATATAAGTCTTTAGAAAATTCATAAAATTTGAAGTGAATAAGCCTTTAAAAATATGGTGAAAATTGAAGTGAATATAAATCTTAAGATAATCGAATAAATTTGAAGAAATATAAACTTAAAAAAATATGATGAAATTGAAGTGAATATAAGTCTTCGTAAAAATGATAAAATTTTTAGTGAATATAAGTCTTCAAAATCAATGAAATTTGAAGTGAATATAAGTCTTCGTAAAATATGGTGAAAATTGAAGTGAATATGTATCTTAAGATAATGATGAAATTTGAAGTGAATATAAGTCTAAGAAAATCATGAAATTTGAAGGAATATAAACCTCAAAAAATCTTGAAATTTGAAGTGAATATAAGTCTTAGAAAATCTATAAAATTTGAAGTGAATATAAGCTTTAAAAATATGGTGAAAATTGAAGTGAATATAAATCTTAAGATAACTGATTAAATTTGAAGTGAATATAAATCTTAAAAAAATATGATGAAATTAAAGTGAATATAAGTCTTCGTAAAAACTGATAAATTTTAGTGAATATAAGTCTTATAAAATCAATGAAATTGAAGTGAATATAAGTCTTTAAAATATGGTGAAATTGAAGTGAATATGTATCTTAAGATAACTGATGAAATTTGAGAATATAAATCTTAAGAAAATCTGATGAAATTGAAGAAATATAAACCTAAAGAAATCATGAAATTTGAAGTGAATATAAGTCTTTAGAAAATCTATAAAATTTGAAGTGAATATAAGTCTTTAGAAAATATGGTAAAATTGAAGTGAATATAAGTCTTAAGATAACTGAAATTTGACTGAATATAAATCTTAAAAAAATATGATGAAATTTAGTGAATATAGTCTCCTAAAACTGATAAAATTTTAGTGAATATAAGTCTTCAAAAATATGATGAAATTGAAGTGAATATGTATCTTAAGATAACTGATGAAATTGAAGTGAATATAAATCTTAAGAAAACTGATGAAATTTGAAGGAAATATAAACCTTAAAGAAATCTCATGAAATTTGAAGTGAATATAAGTCTTAGAAAATCTATAAAATTAGTGAATATAAGTCTTTAAAAATATGGTGAAAATTGAAGTGAATATAAATCTTAAGATAATCGATTAATTTGAGTGAATATAAATCTTAAAAAATATGATGAAATTTAAAGTGAATATGTCTTTAAATTCGATGAAATTTTAGTGAATATAAGTCTTCGTAAAATCCATGAAATTTGAAGGAATATAAGTCTCGTAAAATATGGTGAAAATTGAAGTGAATATATCAAGATAACTGATGAAATTTGAGGTGAATATAAATCTTTAGAAAATCAATGAAATTTGAAGGAAATATAAACTCAAAGAAATCTATGAAATTTGAAGTGAATATAAGTCTTTAGAAAATCTATAAAAATTTGAAGTGAATATAAGTTTTAAAAATATGGTGAAAATTGAAGTGAATATAAATCTTAAGATAATCTGATTAAATTTGACTAAATATAAATCTAAAAAATATGATGAAATTGAAGTGAATATAAGTCTCTAAAATGATAAAATTTTAGTGAATATAAGTCTTCAAAATCGATGAAATTTGGAGTGAATATAAGTCTTTAAAATATGGTGAAAATTGAAGTGAATATGTATCTTAAGATAACTGAATGAAATTTGAGGTGAATATAAATCTAAGAAAAATCATGAAATTTGAAGGAAATATAAACTTTAAAGAAACTGTTGAAATTTGAAGTGAATATAAGTCTAGAAAATCTATAAAATTTGAAGTGAATATAAGCCTTTAAAAAATATGGTGAAAATTGAAGTGAATATAAATCTTAAGATAATCATTAAATTTGAGTAAATATAAATCTTAAAAAATATGATGAAATTTAAAGTGAATATAAGTCTTCTAAAATCATAAAATTTTAGTGAATATAAGTCTTCGTAAAATCAATGAAATTTGGAGTGAATATAAGTCTCGTAAAATATGGTGAAATTGAAGTGAATATGTATCTTAAGATAACTGATGAAATTTGAAGTGAATATAAATCTTAAGAAAACTGATGAAATTTGAAGGAAATATAAACCTTAAAGAAATCATGAAATTTGAAGTGAATATAAGTCTTAGAAAATCTATAAAATTTGAAGTGAATATAAGCCTTTAAAAATATGGTGAAAATTGAAGTGAATATAAATCTTAAGATAACTGATTAAATTTGAAGGAAATATAAATCTTAAAAAATATGATGAAATTTGAAGTGAATATAAGTCTTCGTAAATCGATAAAATTTTTAGTGAATATAAGTCTCGAAAACTGATGAAATTTGGAGTGAATATAAGTCTCGTAAAATATGGTGAAAATTGAAGTGAATATGTATTCAAGATAACTGATGAAATTTGAGTGAATATAAATCTTAAGAAAACTGATGAAATTTGAAGGAAATATAAACCTAAAGAAACTGAAATTTGAAGTGAATATAAGTCTTAGAAAATCTATAAAAATTTGTGAAATATACATTTAGAAAATATGGTGAAAATTGAAGTGAATATAAATCTTAAGATAACTGATTAAATTTGACTAAATATAAATCTTAAAAAAATATGATGAAATTTAAAGTGAATATAAGTCTTCGTAAAATCATAAATTTTTAGTGAATATAAGTCTCAAAACTGATGAAATTTGGAGTGAATATGTCTTCGTAAAATATGGTGAAAATTGAAGAATATGTATCTTAAGATAATCTGATGAAATTTGAGTGAATATAAATCTTAAGAAAATCATGAAATTTGAAGGAATATAAACCTTAAAGAAACTGCTGAAATTTGAAGTGAATATAAGTTTTAGAAAATCTATAAAAATTTGAAGTGAATATAAGTCTTAGAAAAATATGGTGAAAATTGAAGTGAATATAAATCTTAAGATAACTGATTAAATTTGACGGAATATAAATCTTAAAAAAATATGATGAAATTTAAAGTGAATATAAGTCTTCTAAAATCTGATGAAATTTTTAGTGAATATAAGTCTTCAAAAATATGGTGAAAATTGAAGTGAACATGTATCTTAAGATAATCAATGAAATTTGAGGTGAATATAAATCTAAGAAAATCGATGAAATTGAAGGAAATATAAACCTAAAGAAATCATGAAATTTGAAGTGAATATAAGTCTTAGAAAATCTATAAAAATTTAAGTGAACATAAGCCTTTAGAAAATATGGTGAAAATTATGAAATATAAATTTAAGATAATCTGATTAAATTTGATGAATATAAATCTTAAAAAATATGATGAAATTTAGTGAATATAAGTCTCGTAAAATCGATAAAATTTTGAATATAAGTCTTCGTAAAATCATGAAATTTGGAGTGAATATAAGTCTCGTAAAATATGGTGAAATTGAAGTGAACATGTATCTTAAGATAACTGATGAAATTTGAGGTGAATATAAATCTAAGAAAACTGATGAAATTTGAAGGAAATATAAACCTTAAAGAAACTGCTGAAATTTAAAGATATAAGTCTTTAGAAATCTATAAAATTTGAAGTGAATATAACTTAAAAAATATGGTGAAAATTGAAGTGAATATAAATCTTAAGATAATCCGATTAAATTTGACTAAAATATAAATCTTAAAAAATATGATGAAATTTAAAGTGAATATAAGTCTTCGTAAACTGATAAAATTTTAGTGAATATAAGTCTTCAAATCTAATGAAATTTGGAGTGAATATAAGTCTTTAAAATATGGTGAAAATTGAAGTGAATATGTATCTAAGATAATCCGATGAAATTTGAGGTGAATATAAATCTTAAGAAAATCCATGAAATTTAAGGAAATATAAACCTTAAAGAAATCATGAAATTTGAAGTGAATATAAGTCTTTAGAAAATCTATAAAATTTGAAGTGAAATAAGCCTTAAAAATATGGTGAAATTGAAGTGAACATAAATCTTAAGATAACTGATTAAATTTGACGAAATATAAATCTTAAAAAATATGATGAAATTTAAAGTGAATATAAGTCTTCGTAAAATGATAAAATTTTAGTGAATATAAGTCTTCGTAAAATCATGAAATTTGGAGTGAATATAAGTCTTCAAATAGTGAAAATTGAAGTGAATATGTATTCAAGATAACTGATGAAATTTGAGGTGAATATAAATCTAAGAAAATCGATGAAATTTGAAGGAAATATAAACCTTAAAGAAATCATGAAATTTGAAGTGAATATAAGTCTTAGAAAATCTATAAAATTTGAAGTGAATATAAGCCTTTAAAAATATGGTGAAAATTGAAGTGAATATAAATCTTAAGATAACTGATTAAATTTGACAAAATATAAGAAATCTTAAAAATATGATGAAATTTAAAGTGAATATAAGTCTCGTAAAACTGATAAAATTTTTAGTGAATATAAGTCTTCAAAATATGGTGAAATTGAAGTGAATATGTATCTTAAGATAATCCATGAAATTTGAGGTGAATATAAATCTTAAGAAAATCATGAAATTTGAAGAAAATATAAATTAAAGAAATCATGAAATTGAAGTGAATATAAGTCTTTAGAAAATCTATAAAATTTTGGAAATAAGCCTTTAGAAAATATGGTGAAAATTGAAGTGAATATAAATCTTAAGATAATCTGATTAAATTTGACTAAATATAAATCTTAAAAAATATGATGAAATTTAAAGTGAATATAAGTCTTCGTAAAACTGATAAAATTTTTAGTGAATATAAGTCTTCTAAAATCATGAAATTGAGTGAATATAAGTCTTCGTAAAATATGGTGAAAATTGAAGTGAAATGTATCTTAAGATAATCCGCGAAATTTGAGAATATAAATCTTAAGAAAATCCATGAAATTTGAAGGAAATATAAACCTTAAAGAAACTGCTGAAATTTGAAGTGAATATAAGTCTTTAGAAAATCTATAAAATTTGAAGTGAACATAAGCCTTTAAAAATATGGTGAAATGAAGTGAACATAAATCTTAAGATAATCCGATTAAATTTGACTTAAATATAAATCTTAAAAAATATGATGAAATTTAAAGTGAATATAAGTCTTCGTAACTGATAAAATTTTAGTGAATATAAGTCTTCCGAAATCTGATGAAATTTGGAGTGAATATAAGTCTTCGAAAATATGGTGAAATTGAAGTGAATATGTATCTTAAGATAATCCAATGAAATTTGAGGTGAATATAAATCTTAAGAAAACTGATGAAATTTGAAGGAAATATAAACCTTAAAGAAATCGTTGAAATTTGAAGTGAATATAAGTCTTTAGAAAATCTATAAAATTTGAAGTGAACATAAGCCTAAAAATATGGTGAAATTGAAGTGAATATAAATCTTAAGATAACTGATTAAATTTGACGAAATATAAATCTTAAAAAATATGATGAAATTTAAAGTGAATATAAGTCTCAAAATGTGATAAATTTTTAGTGAATATAAGTCTCTAAAATCATGAAATTTGGAGGAATATAAGTCTCGTAAAATATGGTGAAAATTGAAGTGATACATGTATCTTAAGATAACTGATGAAATTTGAGGTGAATATAAATCTTAAGAAAATCATGAAATTTGAAGGAAATATAAACCTTAAAGAAATCATGAAATTTGAAGTGAATATAAGTCTTTAGAAAATCTATAAAAATTTGAAGTGAACATAAGCCTTAAAAATATGGTGAAAATTGAAGTGAACATAAATCTTAAGATAATCTGATTAAATTTGACTGAAATATAAATCTTAAAAAATATGATGAAATTTAAAGTGAATATAAGTCTTCGTAAATCATAAAATTTTTAGTGAATATAAGTCTTAAGAAAAACTGATGAAATTTGAGTGAATATAAGTCTTTAAAATATGGTGAAAATTGAAGTGAACATGTATCTTAAGATAATCTGATGAAATTTGAGGTGAATATAAATCAAGAAAATCATGAAATTTGAAGGAAATATAAACTTAAAGAAACTGCTGAAATTTGAAGAATATAAGTCTTTAGAAAATCTATAAAAATTTGAAGTGAACATAAGCCTTAGAAAATATGGTGAAAATTGAAGTGAATATAAATCTTAAGATAATCTGATTAAATTTGACGTAAATATAATCTTAAAAATATGATGAAATTTAAAGTGAATATAAGTTCTAAAATGATAAATTTTTAGTGAATATAAGTCTTGAAAACTGATGAAATTTGAGGAATATAAGTCTTCTAAATATGGTGAAAATTGAAGTGAATATGTATCTTAAGATAATCATGAAATTTGAGTGAATATAAATCTAAGAAATCGATGAAATTTGAAGGAAATATAAACCTTAAAGAAAACTGTTGAAATTTGAAGTGAATATAAGTCTTTAGAAAATCTATAAAATTTGAAGTGAACATAAGCCTTTAAAAATATGGTGAAAATTGAAGTGAATATAAATCTTAAGATAATCTGATTAAATTTGACTAAATATAATCTTAAAAATATGATGAAATTTAAAGTGAATATAAGTCTTCAAAACTGATAAAATTTTAGTGAATATAAGTCTTCAAAAATATGGTGAAAAATTGAAGTGAATATGATTCTAAGATAATCAATGAAATTTGAGTGAATATAAATCTTAAGAAAATCATGAAATTTGAAGGAAATATAAACCTTAAAGAAACTGCTGAAATTTGAAGTGAATATAAGTCTTAGAAAATCTATAAAATTTGAAGTGAATATAAGCCCTTAAAAATATGGTGAAAATTGAAGTGAACATAAATCTTAAGATAATCTGATTAAATTTGACTAAATATAAATCTTAAAAAATATGATGAAATTTAAAGTGAATATAAGTTCTGTAAAACTGAAAATTTTAGTGAATATAAGTCTTCGTAAAATCATGAAATTTGAAGAATATAAGTCTTCGTAAAATATGGTGAAAATTGAAGTGAATATGTATCTTAAGATAACTGATGAAATTTGAGGTGAATATAAATCTTAAGAAAATCGATGAAATTTGAAGGAAATATAAACCTTAAAGAAACTGCTGAAATTTGAAGTGAATATAAGTCTTAGAAAATCTATAAAATTTGAAGTGAATATAAGCCTTTAAAAATATGGTGAAAATTGAAGTGAACATAAATCTTAAGATAATCATTAAATTTGATTAAATATAAATCTTAAAAAATATGATGAAATTTAAAGTGAATATAAGTTTCGTAAAATCTGATAAAATTTTTAGTGAATATAAGTCTTCGTAAAATCATGAAATTTGGAGTGAATATAAGTCTCGTAAAATATGGTGAAATTGAAGGAATATGTATCTTAAGATAATCCGATGAAATTTGAGTGAATATAAATCTTAAGAAAACTGATGAAATTTGAAGGAAATATAAACCTTAAAGAAACTGTGAAATTTGAAGTGAATAAGTCTTTAAAAATCTATAAAATTTGAAGTGAACATGTTTCCTAAAAATATGGTGAAATTGAAGTGAATATAATCTTAAGATAACTGATTAAATTTGACGAAAATATAATCTTAAAAAATATGATGAAATTTAAAGTGAATATAAGTCTTCGTAAAATGATAAAATTTTTAGTGAATATAAGTCTTCGAAAATCTGATGAAATTTGGAGTGAATATAAGTCTTCAAAATATGGTGAAAATTGAAGAACATGTATCTTAAGAACTCATGAAATTTGAGGTATAAATCTTAAGAAAATCAAGAAATTTGAAGGAAATATAAACCCTAAAGAAATCATGAAATTTGAAGTGAATATAAGTCTTAGAAAATCTATAAAATTTGAAGTGAACATAAGCCTTAGAAAATATGGTGAAAATTGAAGTGAATATAAATCTTAAGATAACTGATTAAATTTGACGGAAATATAAATCTTAAAAAATATGATGAAATTTAAAGTGAATATAAGTCTTCAAAAACTGATAAAATTTTAGTGAATATAAGTCTCGTAAAATATGGTGAAATTAAGTGAATATGTATCTTAAGATAATATGATGAAATTTGAGGTGAATATAAATCTTAAGAAAACTGATGAAATTTGGAATATAAACTTAAAGAAATTGAAATTTAAATGAATATAAGTCTTTAGAAAATCTATAAAATTTGAAGTGAATATAAGTCTTTAGAAAATATGGTAAAATTGAAGTGAATAAATCTTAAGATAACTGATTAAATTTGACTAAATATAAATCTAAAAAATATGATGAAATTTAAAGTGAATATAAGTCTTCGTAACTGATAAAATTTTTAGTGAATATAAGTCTCGAAAATCTAATGAAATTTGGAGTGAATATAAGTCTCGTAAAATATGGTGAAAATTGAAGTGAACATGTATCTTAAGATAACTGGATGAAATTTGAGGTGAATATAAATCTTAAGAAAATCGATGAAATTTGAAGGAAATATAAACCTTAAAGAAACTGATGAAATTTGAAGTGAATATAAGTCTTAGAAAATCTATAAAATTTGAAGTGAACATAAGCCTTTAAAATATGAAAATTAATAAATCTTAAGATAATCTGATTAAATTTGACTGGAATATAAATCTTAAAAAATATGATGAAATTTAAAGTGAATATATTTCGTAAAAACTGATAAATTTTAGTGAATATAAGTCTTCGTAAAATCTAATGAAATTTGGAGTGAATATAAGTCTTCTAAAATATGGTGAAAATTGAAGTGAATATGTATCTTAAGATAATCATAATTTGAGGTATAAATCTTAAGAAAACTGATGAAATTTGAAGGAAATATAAACTTAAAGAAATCTTGAAATGAAGTGAATATAAGTCTTTAGAAAATCTATAAAATTTGAAGTGAATATAAGCCTAGAAAAATATGGTGAAAATTGAAGGAACATAAATCTTAAGATAACTGATTAAATTTGACGAATAAATCTAAAAAATATGATGAAATTTAAAGTGAATATAAGTTCTAAAATCATAAATTTTTAGTGAATATAAGTCTCGAAAATCTAATGAAATTTGGAGAATATAGCTCTGTAAAATATGGTGAAAATTGAAGTGAATATATCTTAAGATAAATCAAGAAATTTGAGGTGAATATAAATCTTAAGAAAACTGATGAAATTTGAAGGAAATATAAACCTTAAAGAAATCATGAAATTTAAAGTGAATATAAGTTCTAGAAAATCTATAAAATTTGAAGTGAATATAAGTTTTTAAAAATATGGTGAAAATTGAATATAATCTAAGATAATCTCGATTAAATTTGACTAAAATATAAATCTTAAAAATATGATGAAATTTAAAGTGAATATAAGTCTTCGTAAAATCGAGAAATTTTTAGTGAATATAAGTCTCGTAAAATCAATGAAATTTGGAGTGAATATAAGTCTTCAAAATATGGTGAAAATTGAAGTGAACATGTATTCAAGATAACTGGATGAAATTTGAGGTGAATATAAATCTTAAGAAAATCATGAAATTTGAAGGAAATATAAACCTTAAAGAAACTGCTGAAATTTGAATGAATATAAGTCTTTAGAAAATCTATAAAATTTGAAGTGAATATAAGCCTTTAGAAAATATGGTGAAATTGAAGTGAACATAAATCTTAAGATAACTGATTAAATTTGACTAAATATAAATCTTAAAAAATTGATGAAATTTAAAGTGAATATAAGTCTTCGTAAAATCATAAATTTTTGTGAATATAAGTCTTAAGAAACTGAAATTTGAGGAATATAAGTCTTCGTAAAATATGGTGAAAATTGAAGTGAATATATCTTAAGATAACTGATGAAATTGAGGTGAATATAAATCTTAAGAAAATCATGAAATTTGAAGGAAATATAAACCTTAAAGAAATCTGAAATTTGAAGTGAATATAAGTCTTAGAAAATCTATAAAATTTGAAGTGAATATAAGCCTTTAAAATATGGTGAAAATTGAAGTATAAATCTTAAGATAACTGATTAAATTTGACGGAAATATAAATCTTAAAAAAATATGATGAAATTTAAAGTGAATATAAGTCAAAAAATCATAAAATTTTAGTGAATATAAGTCTTCGTAAAACTATGAAATTTGGAGGAATATAAGTCTTCGTAAAATATGGTGAAAATTGAAGTGAATATGTATCTTAAGATAATCTGATGAAATTTGAGGTGAATATAAATCTTAAGAAAATCATGAAATTTGAAGGAAATATAAACCTTAAAGAAAACTGGAAATTTGAAGTGAATATAAGTCTTAGAAAATCTATAAAATTTGAAGTGAATAAGCCTTTAGAAAATATGGTGAAAATTGAAGTGAACATAAATCTTAAGATAACTGATTAAATTTGACTGAAATATAAATCTAAAAAAATATGATGAAATTTAAAGTGAATATAAGTCTTCAAAATCATAAATTTTTAGTGAATATAAGTCTTCAAAATCTGATGAAATTTGGAGGAATATAAGTCTTCGTAAAATATGGTGAAAATGAAGTGAACATGTATCTTAAGATAATCGATGAAATTTGAGGTGAATATAAATCTTAAGAAAAATCTGAAATTTGAAGGAAATATAACCTTAAAGAAATCTGCTGAAATTTGAAGTGAATATAAGTCTTTAGAAAATCTATAAAATTTGAAGTGAACATAAGCCTTTAAAAAATATGGTGAAAATTGAAGTGAACATAAATCTTAAGATAACTGATTAAATTTGACTAAATATAAATCTTAAAAAAATATGATGAAATTTAAAGTGAATATAAGTCTTTAAATCGATAAAATTTTTAGTGAATATAAGTCTTCGTAAACTGATGAAATTTGAGGAATATAAGTCTTCGTAAAATATGGTGAAAATTGAAATGAATATGTATCTTAAGATAACTGGATGAAATTTGAGTGAATAAATCTAAGAAAATCAAGAAATTTGAAGGAAATATAAACCTTAAAGAAATCATGAAATTTGAAGTGAATATAAGTCTTTAGAAAATCTATAAAATTTGAAGGAATATAAGCCTTAAAAATATGGTGAAATTGAAGTGAACATAAATCTTAAGATAACTGATTAAATTTGACTAAATATAAATCTTAAAAAAATATGATGAAATTTAAAGTGAATATAAGTCTCGTAAAAATGATAAATTTTTAGTGAATATAAGTCTTCGAAAATCATGAAATTGAGTGAATATAAGTCTTCGTAAAAATATGGTGAAATTGAAGGAACATGTATCTTAAGATAATCAATGAAATTTGAGGTGAATATAATCTAAGAAAATCATGAAATTTGAAGGAAATATAAACCTTAAAGAAACTGTTGAAATTTGAAGTGAATATAAGTCTTTAGAAAATCTATAAAATTTGAAGTGAACATAAGCCTTTAAAATATGGTGAAAATTGAAGTGAACATAAATCTTAAGATAATCTGATTAAATTTGATGAAATATAAATCTTAAAAAATATGATGAAATTTAAAGTGAATATAAGTCTCGTAAAATCGATAAATTTTTAGTGAATATAAGTCTTAGAAAATCATGAAATTTGGAGGAATATAAGTTCGTAAAATATGGTGAAAATTGAAGGAATATGTATCTTAAGATAATCAAGAAATTTGAGGTGAATATAAATCTTAAGAAAATCAATGAAATTTGAAGGAAATATAAACCTTAAAGAAACTGCTGAAATTTGAAGTGAATATAAGTCTTAGAAAATCTATAAAATTTGAAGTGAACATAAGCCTTTAGAAAATATGGTGAAAATTGAAGTGAATATAAATCTTAAGATAATCATTAAATTTGATTAAATATAAATCTTAAAAATATGATGAAATTTAAAGTGAATATAAGTCTCGTAAACTGATAAAATTTTAGTGAATATAAGTCTCGTAAAATCTGATGAAATTTGGAGGAATATAAGTCTCGTAAAATATGGTGAAAATTGAAGTGAATATGTATCTTAAGATAACTGAAATTTGAGGTGAATATAAATCTAAGAAAATCGATGAAATTTGAAGGAAATATAAACCTTAAAGAAATCTGTTGAAATTTGAAGTGAATATAAGTCTTAGAAAATCTATAAAATTTGAAGTGAACATAAGCCTTAAAAAATATGGTAAAATTGAAGTGAATATAAATTAAGATAATCTGATTAAATTTGATGAATATAAATCTAAAAAATGATGAAATTTAAAGTGAATATAAGTCTTCGTAAACTGATAAAATTTTAGTGAATATAAGTCTCGAAAATCTAATGAAATTTGGAGTGAAATAAGTCTCGTAAAATATGGTGAAATTGAAGTGAATATGTATCTTAAGATAATCCGTGAAATTTGAGGTGAATATAAATCTTAAGAAAACTGATGAAATTTGAAAAATATAAACCTTAAAGAAACTGTTGAAATTTGAAGTGAATATAAGTCTTAGAAAATCTATAAAATTTGAAGTGAACATAAGCCTTTAAAAAATATGGTGAAAATTGAAGTGAATATAAATCTTAAGATAATCTGATTAAATTTGACTAAAATATAAATCTTAAAAATATGATGAAATTTAAAGTGAATATAAGTTTCGTAAAATCTGATAAATTTTAGTGAATATAAGTCTTCGTAAAACTGATGAAATTTGGAGTGAATATGTCTTCAAATATGGTGAAAAAGTGAATATGTATCTTAAGATAATCATGAAATTTGAGTGAATATAAATCTTAAGAAAATCATGAAATTTGAAGGAAATATAAACCAGAAACTGTTGAAATTTGAAGTGAATATAAGTCTTTAGAAAATCTATAAAAATTTGAAGTGAACATAAGCCTTTAAAAATATGGTGAAAATTGAAGTGAATATAAATCTTAAGATAACTGATTAAATTTGACTAAATATAAATCTTAAAAATATGATGAAATTTAAAGTGAATATAAGTCTCGTAAAATCTGATAAAATTTTAGTGAATATAAGTCTTCGTAAAACTGATGAAATTTGGAGGAATATAAGTCTTCGTAAAATATGGTGAAAATTGAAGTGAATATGTATCTTAAGATAATCCATGAAATTTGAGGTGAATATAAATCTAAGAAAATCTGATGAAATTTGAAGGAAATATAAACCTTAAAGAAATCATGAAATTTGAAGTGAATATAAGTCTTTAGAAAATCTATAAAAATTTGAAGTGAATATAAGCCTTTAAAATATGGTGAAATTGAAGGAATATAAATCTTAAGATAACTGATTAAATTTGACTGAAATATAAATCTTAAAAAATATGATGAAATTTAAAGTGAATATAAGTCTCTTAAAATCTGATAAAATTTTAGTGAATATAAGTCTTCTAAAATCTAATGAAATTTGAGTGAATATAAGTCTTCGTAAAATATGGTGAAATTGAAGTGAATATGTATCTTAAGATAACTGATGAAATTTGAGGTGAATATAAATCTTAAGAAAATCATGAAATTTGAAGGAAATATAAACCTAAAGAAATCATGAAATTTGAAGTGAATATAAGTCTTAGAAAATCTATAAAATTTGAAGTGAACATAAGCCTTTAAAAAAATATGGTGAAAATTAGTGAACATAAATCTTAAGATAACTGATTAAATTTGACGGAAATATAAATCTTAAAAAATATGATGAAATTAAAGTGAATATAAGTCTCTAAAATGATAAATTTTTAGTGAATATAAGTCTTTAAAATCTGATGAAATTTGGAGTGAATATAAGTCTCGTAAAATATGGTGAAATTGAAGTGAATATGTATCTTAAGATAATCTATGAAATTTGAGGTGAATATAAATCTAAGAAAAATCAATGAAATTTGAAGGAAATATAAACCTTAAAGAAATCATTGAAATTTGAAGTGAATATAAGTCTTAGAAAATCTATAAAATTTGAAGTGAACATATGCCTTTAAAAATATGGTGAAAATTGAAGTGAACATAAATCTTAAGATAACTGATTAAATTTGACTAAATATAAATCTTAAAAATATGATGAAATTTAAAGTGAATATAAGTTTTAAATGTGATAAATTTTAGTGAATATAAGTCTTCGAAAATCATGAAATTTGAGTGAATATAAGTTTCTAAAATATGGTGAAAATTGAAGTGAACAT